>OX383971.1:13176423-13452985 GCA_947532105.1 Athrips mouffetella
GTAAGTACCTAACAAATATTTGTTAAATAGCAGCGTTTTACCTAACAATAAAACGCTTATTAAGCGATAACCTTATTTGAAGCCTAAATATTTGAGAGTAGCGTACTTGACTTCCTGTAGCGAGTCGGTCATGATTCGAGTACTACCATTTATCCCCTCTACATATGACGTCACTTCCTGTACACCAGAGTGGGGGCGCTGACTTCGGAGCTGATTCGAGCGCCCTTGCCTCATTGGCACTCAAATATTTATGGTATTGACCAGGCAGAAGTAGACCTTAGGCTTCAAATAAGGTTATCGCTTAATAAGCGTTTTATTGTTAGGTAAAACGCTGCTATTAAGCTTTGAACCGTTATTTGAAGCCTAAATATTTGAGACCTGTTTGTTATCGCCTGGTGGACAGGACTGATATGTGAATTAAACAATTCAAAAAGTTTTCACCAATGGGTAAGTGAAAGAATACGGAAGAATCGTAAAGTATTTCTATTACACACAGCTAGTTAATTTATTTCAATCTAGACTTCCGTCATAAAGCAAAATGATTATTCCTTTGTAGGTACGAAAATAATTAGATATCGAATTAGCTATACAGATTAAACAGGTGGGTGCTTAACGATTTCACGTTATTAAAATAAACGTAATGCATTAACCGGACAGTTTTCTACCTAGCTCTTCGAGGCAACAAAGGCGGATCCTACACTACCAGGACTTGCTTTGATACCTGCCTCTTGCACCCAACCACCAATGTTGGTACGACATGCTGCCTTGGGGACGCCGCCAGTGTAAACAAATTATGTAATTTACCAATGATAATTTACTGATCTCTCGTCCTGATTGTGATAATACAATTACTTTCTTAAACCAAAAAAAAAAAAAAAAAAAAAGGATCTGGAGTTGCATCGTCCTTATTTTTAAGAATCTTATTTGGCATCCTGACTGTCTTTTACACACGAAATCGGTTTTAGAACCATACCTAGGCTAAAAAAAAAAAATTTGAGTGATAAAACTATTATCAAACCCAAAAAAAAAAATGTTAAATCATACACCCGGCGCACGAAGGAGAAGCTAATTAGCAGCTGAAACTGTATTCATATTTCTTTGGTACATTATACTTATATGAAACTTTCATGCAAATGATCAGAATTAGGCATGTTAGACTTTCCCTAACTAATCAAAACATTTGTGTTCCAAATGGTGGCTGTTCTAGGTTTTATACTAGTCATAGGTACTAAGTAGACTTCAATACTTGACGCACGAGTAAGTGGAAATAAGTCGAATATCTTAGATTAGGATAACACAGTACAGAAATTGCCAATTTATCTATATGAAATGCAAGCCAATTGCATACTTATACAAGGTCAGTCCCTTTGGGACGTGAACAATCAACACCATTATGATGAGACCATTGTATTGATTTAGTTGTTCTTATCTAGATTCTTGTAGTGGTAGGCTATTTAGGTATTTAGTTTTGTCACTATAATTTTAAATAATTTTAACCATATTGTCAACACAATGTACATTGTACATGAAATAAATAAATAAATGAAATGAAACCACCGTGTCTATGCCAGTGTATATGCTTCTTAAAAAGGATCAAGCCAAGTTGTTAAAAACAATCGGTTTGGATTCTCGTCCAACTTGCCAGACTTTTCGTCCAGCGTCATCTCTGCATCATTGAAGGCGGGATTATTTAATCTGTGGTCTAGGTTGCAAACTGAACGGGGATTAGATCCGATTAGATCGGACGAATTCATCCACTGCGGTGCGACCACTAAGTAAATCACTATTGTCGTATTAAGTTGTAATATCTATGGAATGAGGAAAAGATAAAGATTTCTTTACCTATGCCAGAGGAGGCACTTGACAGATCAGATGGGCTTGGTGTTTCGGCAGGTATAACGTTCCGTATACTGGGAATACGTGAGCTACAGCCGACGTAAAAAAATCTATCACCACGTGCGTGGCTAACTTCGTGAAGATCAGATCTGTGGCTTGGGGAAAAGGTGCGGTCTTCTCTTGGGGACACGTGAGTTGGTACGGGCGATCGCTCCGGCAGGTGATACGACAATGTATCTCTATAAGAAATTCGAAAGTGGTCTGGTATTGAAAGGATATGAAATGTCAAAACCATGAGGGCAGTCAACTTTGTCTCTCCTTCGTACTTCTAGAAAGTAAAAACTGTTCTGTTGTCGCTTTGCATCATCATGCTATTGATGCATGCTTCCTATTGTAGGAGACGAGCATAATCCTTGAGGACATACCGAATCGCCAAAATCACGTGAACGTTGGAGTGAAGCTGAGCTTCCTCAGAGGTTCATTGAACCGATAGACTGTCACTGTTTGGTTAAGCGCACCAAGCCACCGCTGATGTCTATTAGTTAAAGGCTGTAGGGAAAAGAATGTCGAGCTATTCTCGGCATTAATATTCCACCATATTATTTGTCAATTTATTTAACTGTCTATTGCACACATAAAAATACAAACCAAAAACACACATTTAGAAAATAGACACAACATGTACTGTTGCTGCTATGTTCATATTTTTCGGTATCTTTCAGCAATAGTTGTTGTAAATTATTGAAAAAGGGTTCGATGATTCAAAAAGCCTTCTTGGGAACTGGAAAGCTTCAATTATTTATTGCAAATATGACCATTTTTACTACTTTGAATTTCGTAAAAATTGGCTTTTAAGCGGCTTAGGACTTCTCTTTATCCCTGAACTTTTCTGGCAAAGCACATACTTTTCGTTTGCGTGAGGGTTCCAGAGTGTTTCTGGCTAGGTACTGAAAGGTTTTGCATGGAACAGGTTCCGGCTAAGCATAATTCACTTGCCACCCTTGGTACTCTAAATGACTGATAATTTACCGATACTGATAATCTACTACTGATAATCTACTGATCGAGCCATTTACCAGCTTGATCAGAACTTGAGGAAACGTTTAAGTAACAGTCTTTAAACTGCGATACGAAAACGACTTAACTCGTTAGTAATGCAAAAAAAAAAAATGTTGTCATTTGATAAAGATTTGATAAAGATTTTGTTGTGAAGTACGTTAAGAAAAATACTTATGTTATCCATAAAACTGAAGACTAAGACCATCAGGCTCCAACAACTTCATATAAAACGTTTGATGAATAACTTTGTCTATCTGTAAGCTGCCGTTATTCATAATCTAAGGTCTATCTCCATCTCCACATCTGTCATATCCAGGGACACATAAGGTCATGTGCTCGTAAAAAGTGATTTTTCTAAGGATCAATTTATTAATTTTAATTCGGAATTTATTTATCAAAGTGATTGGAGCCTGTAAATCTTCCCAACGACTAACAAAGTTTAGTAGCTGGCACGCCAGAAACATACTCGAATCAATATTTTCTTTTCTTGTTGTCCTCGCGGAGCATAAGATTGACTAAAGGGACAGCCCTATCCCTTGTCAGTACACTGGTACGTATCTTTATGTAAATGACGACTAGGTCTCTGAAGAGAGGACCTAGGATGTTTAATTACTGTTCTTTGCATTAAGCGATGAGGGAGGGTAGTCGTCTGTGACGTTGGAAAGCAATATTTACATTTAATAAAAATTGTATTATATCTTAATTACTTTGTACAAACTTACGAACACACATAAACACTCACGTACACGCACTATCACCCACACATATATTCACGCACACACACTATCACCCACACATACATTCACGCACACAAACGTACACCCATACACACATAACATACACTCATCCACACACTTTACTTACATATTTCTGAAAATTCTCATTACCAGGTTTTGTAAACTAAAATACTGTATGTTATAAGCTATGTTAACTACTTACAGTAGGGGGAGAGCCTGGTGATCTGTCACACAAGGTAACTTAGTATAGACACCAGCTCTCACCACAAAGAATTAGTACCTGCTTAGCTAATAATATTGTCATAAAAACTGTACTTTGTGATGAGAGAAATAAAGATTTTTATTATTATTATTATTATTATTATTATTATTATTATTGTGCAGGTAGTATGCTTTTGAAATCCGGGTATAGTAAAATATTCTTTGTCCGGGTTAAATAAATAAATAAATAAAGTTAAATACTGTATTATGATTCGGAGCACAACTAGAAATAGACAGGGCCTGGGTCTGCTGTGGGAGCTGCATGCACTGGTTCGGTTTAGGTAGTTTGATCATGAAATCCAGGTAGGTATACGCCGGAGAGTTGTTTAATAAAATTAGTAGCATAACTAGACAGGGCCCGAGTCTGCTGTGGGAACTGGGGGGTGATCGTGGTAATTTCAACGATATTACCAAAACAAAAACGTTTGCCTAAAACACTTAGTTAAGACTTAACATGACTTTTGAGGCAAACGTTTTTGTTTTGGAAATGTCGTTGAAATTACCACGATCACCCCCCAGTGCTTGTACGTAAATTGTGTGGTTGGTTCCCTCTTGAAATCCGGGTAAGTGTACGCCGTGTAAAATTAGGTGGTTTGTCATAATTGAAAGCATAACTAGGCATGGCCTGAGTCTGCTGAGGGGGCTGTGCTTGCGCAGCAGCTTTGTTTTGTGTAGGCGCACGGAACGGCCAAAATATTCCAAAAGTACCGTCAGCTTTTCCAATCGTAGACGAAAAATATTATTTTTTAAGCAGGTTCTCGCTAACTGGGAGTAATTTGCAAAGGCTAGCTTTCAAGAAACTATCTTTGACGGATTATAAAAGACTATATCACGACTTTGTTGAATCCTACGGCCCTATAGGCACCCACAAAACTACCTTTGACTAAAACTTCCTAACAAAACCTGGCGTGATTGAATGAGGTTATTAGTCAATGGCTGAAAAAATTGCAAGAACATTTTTTACTCCTAAACTTTATATCCAGTTTTGTATCGGATTCGGAGGACACCACCAACCAATCCTTTTTATCGATATAGGGGAAAGTTGCGATCAATGGACTAGTGGGAAAGTAACTAATCGTGACTTGTTTGAAAACTGTGTATAAGGGTAGATCTAAATCAAAACAAACAGGATTTAAAAAATAAAAGAAGGATTTTCTCGGGATACAAGATCCGCGTCTTACTCGTAAAGCTTTTCATTTCATTTACACCTGCACTTATTTCTGACATTGCGTCGTTAAATATTACATATTCCGGCACATGGTTACTAGAATAAATTGTAGGTTGGAAAGCCACGCTACTTATTAGTGATGCCACTTACTTGCTCAGATGAAAAAACAAATAAACTTATCCATTTGTCGACGTCAGTGGTTTCTGGTAAACTCAAGGTATGGTATAACTGTAGTACTCGTGTCAGAGTCTGGACTCTGTATTTTTCTGAAATAAAAAAAAAAAACAAGAATGTATTAAATAAAAAGAAAGAAAAATCGAACGGTAACACCGTTATTTTACTGTGATTAATTCTGAAATAAAAATGTAAAACAATAAAACTAATTGAATAAAATGGAAAAATTTTTGCTTATAAGTACAAAGTTGGTACTTATCTTGCAATACAACCGATCGCTACGACTAGCAAGTCGCCAATGAGGCAAGGGCGCTCGAATCAGCTCCGAAGTCAGCGCCCCCACTCTGGTGTACAGGAAGTGACGTCATATGTAGAGGGGATAAATGGTAGTACTCGAATCATGACCGACTCGCTACAGGAAGTCAAGTACGCTACTCTCAAATATTTAGGCTTCAAATAACGGTTCAAAGCTTAATAAGGCGCGCATCGCATTCTTTCTTTTTAGCGGGCACAGATTAAATGCGTATTTGAGAGGTACAGACTAAACTTCCAAACAGCCATCAGAAATTTATATCTTGTTACTTAAATAACAAATTTATTGTTGATTAGTTAATTTAATATCACAAAATGAATATACATTTATCCTATTTTCTCGAATACAACTTAATTTGCTGACCACCCTGTTTGCTGACCACCTCTTTTATTTTTATGCTCTCCTGGTAGTTGCTTTTTATTTTATGCCTGTCCAAGCCTCCAGTCGCTGTCCTCCTCTTGAATATTCATGTTCTCCTGGTACATCGTATTGAGTCGCTGCTCTTAAGGTTGTGAAATGGAGGTCGAATTATATTGATGTGTTCTAAATTAAAACACCAAAATAGTGATTAAAAGTGCTTTTTATTCACTGTATAATCTTTTTAGAGGGGGGAATAGTATAAAATAAATTGTGTTTCTGGGAGCCGATTCTTTAATGTCACCGGGCGATAAAAAATCACTTTTGAGACTAAAGGAGAATTCCAATTCACCCTGATAAACTACTTATTAAAAAGTAAATAAAAAATTATGAAAATTACCAATATACACTCGATCTTAACTTTTGGAAAGAAAAATCTGTAATTCTGAGTTTTTGGAGTGATAGGAATTGACTCCCTGATATGAAGTTAATTTAAAAGAAATAATTTGTATTTTCATAAATCCAGTAGGAATCTAAGAAAACAAGAGTTCTTGTACCTAGTTTTATAATAAGGTAAAAAAAGACGGCATAAAAATGTTAAGATTAAATAATTTTAGATAACGTTTAATGGCCTAGTAGATCAGATAAAATCCAGCAAAGTGAGTTTACGTAACAGCAATGTAATTACTCGTAATAGAGAAGACAAGGTGCTAAAATCAATTGGGAGTGAAACTAATTTAAGTGATTTAATGTTTGCTGGCTTTCGTCCGGCTTCAGCGTCTGCTGAAATCAGATTAAGGTGCTAGCAAGAGAGCCGGCGGCGGTCGTTTTGATTAAATCATAATAATGGTACGGGAGCCGAGAACAATTTTCACGTGATATCCAGGGCGATATTATGTCCATGTGGTGCCGGCAAAGAAAAGTACCAACCCATCTCTACCCGTGGGTGTCGTAAGAGGCGACATGAAATTATGAACCGGAGAATGGGCAGCGGCATCTTTTTGTGTATCGCACCATCTTATTTGCGGTCACCAACAACAGCGGTCGCCAGCCGCAATGCTTAAAAGCGACTATGGTAAATGCCCTCCTAAGTACCACGCGTTCTTGCTGGAGGTCTGGGGGGATCAAGGAGACAAAGATAAAGAAAAACCATTTAAGCGTCTACAAGGTGAAATTGAAAACATTCAAATTTTTTTAGATTGAGTTCAGACCGCGAAACTGAACAATTTTCGCCTAGGAACATAGGTCATCGGACGAAAAAACATTTTACCCTTTCATAGTAAAGTCAGCTGACCATACATTTTGTATGGGAGATCTAATTATTTTTTACGTCTAACGACCTATGTTCCTTGGGAAAGTTGTTTTATTTCGTGGTCTAAACTCAATCTCAAAATTTGTCTAATGTTTTCAAATTCACCCTGTAGATCAAAGCCCGGTGTTCAGGCCTTTTTCAGATTTTCAGGATGGTTTGTTTCAGATTAAGCCCCCGACTTTCTTGGCTAGCAAATGTTTTTTAGTATCACCGTAAGCTATTCTATATGGGTAATCACTTTATTATTAGTTTGCCCTGAATGTCCCAACAGACAAGGTTTAAAAATCTGAAATAGGCATAGAGTGATGTTCAGGGCGAATAAAAGTAATTGCCGGTATAGAGTAGCTTATGGTGATTCCTAAAAAGCATTGGCCAGACAAAAATATCGGAGGCTTTAGCTAAAATAGACCATCTTAAATTTCTGAAAAAGGCCTCCTGAACACCGGCCTCCGGTCTCCAGACGGAGGGTGTTCTACATCTCACATGGTTTTTTGTGATTCTTTAAACATCCCACCATCCCCTATCTACTTAAACATTTCGTTTGAGAAGGATCTTAGGTGAAGAGCCTAATTTTTGTAACCTTGCAGCACTTGTTGCACAAAAGAAAAGAAAATTAATCGTCGTATCTTGTCACGTTGACAATAGCAACCGGTGATTTTAAGTGTGTCGACCCAATATGTACGGCTTGAATTTAATTTGCTCATCATATCATAAAAGGATTGGATTGATTTTCCCTTGTATTAATATTCTACAGTTATTAAGCTCAACTCAGTGATATTTTAGTTACACGAGAAGTTTTATCAAAACTGATAGATCAAACAAGTTAGACGACCGGCGACCGTTCATTCATTGACCAATATTCTGTATGAACAATCGTCAACAAGAAATCAATCTCGTGAATAAATATACAATCGACAAAGTAGTACTTTATCGTCCGTATCTCGTACACGGCTTTAAAACTTAAAGCGCAATAGTTTCTACTAAGTGATTGCATAGGAAACTGTACAACAGGGGAGTATAACGTAATGTTGTCTAGTTCTATGTTCTACATTATGTAAGTACCTTGAATCTGTATTCTACGACATTTAAAAGATTATATTATATACATTTCAAATCGTCTGTGTATCTCCTTAAACGACGTACATGTGCGACGAAGCGAAACCGGAGCCGAATAAATCTGAATCAAACGCAGCTCACTCGAGCCCACAGTAATCCTCTTCCTTGGCACCCTCGCCCACTCCTACCCGCAATCACGAAGAGCTTGTGTCCTTACAACTTAAGTTTATTGTCTACGTCCTAATTGCCAACATGGAACTCTACTTTTTACAATTTGCCATTTCGTAGATTTTGTTTCTAAATTTTGCGAGTTTTGATCAAATCTACTTATAGTTAGGCAGACAGACAACGCACTAAGCGGCAGTCTGCAAACTTGAAAGGAGACCTTCCAGATTACTATGGGGCCCTGATCATGTCTCAGTACAGATGTCTGTTGACTCTAGGTAAATACATTAATATACGTTACATAGTAACAAAAATCATAACATATATATAACACCGAATATGGTGGAATAAGTTAGCAGATGTGACGTTTGTATATAAAAAGACATTTTTAAAAAGAAGAAGAAGTTAGTAACATAGAAATACACGAATTAGACTGGTTTAACATATCAGTATAAAAGTACTACGAAAACTTCACTAGGTAACTCAGGATTAAACCTACTGGGACCGGCAACTCACCAGCACAGCACATTTTCCGCCAGTCAAATACAAACGTAGACAATCTACATTTTATTTTAAACTTTGCAACTAAGGATAACTACGGGAGAGGAAAATCACCTGAATCTCTCCCGTCTTCATTATTCAAGGCTCACCGCGCTGGAAATCAGAATATTTCAGCAAAAGCACAAATTTTTCATCATTAATCGAGCCACGGTTATCTCCGTGACGTTATTTCTTTAGGAGCCTCTTAAGGTATCCGTTATTTTCCTATCTCTCCTCATACTAAAAGTTTACTGGTTGACTGAAAGAAGAATATTATTTCCTCCATAGTTTTTATGAAATTTTCTTTGATATAGTAAACGGAAGCGCGGACGCATATAAATAAAATGCCTACAGTTGGTTAGACGGTTATTTTAATTTTTTGTGTTGAGTATGATCTTACCAAATCTCACAGTCGGATCGAATTAGCCAGTCTTTTAACGAAATATAAGCTAAGATTTTTTTTGGTACAGAAAGGGCTTGGGAAACCGAACTTTTATGCCCTCTGGGAGTGAGTCGCCAACCTAAATAGCTAAGGAGATTAAATGAGACAGGTAAGCTACAGGCAAAATGGCACTTTTTTTAAATACACCCAAAAGGGTTTATAGAAGTGGCAAGAAGTTATCATATGTCACATGCTATAAAATAAACATACTATAATAATAACGAGATACTAAATATAAAAAAAATCTAATTAAGAATTCAATGCAGGTGACATTGATTCACTGAACATATTCCCAAAATCCAAATAAAAAAATTAGGGAGGTCCCGATACAAGAAGCGTGATTTTTTTGTTTTAGCTATATCTTAAAAACGGATACGAGTGCGTTCCACGGCTATGCCATATGGAGGAAAAGTTTTTTTCTTTTTTATTAGAAAACCGGCCAAGTGCGAGTCGGACTCGCGCACCGAGGGTTCCGTACCATCACATAATCATAATTGTATTAGTTGAAATTTCAGTAAGTTAATGTGCTAGATTTTTTGAGTCCGACACGCGCTTGACCAAATTTTATCATTTGTTGTTATTTTATAGCTTATGCACTATAAATATACAAATTTTCAAGTTTGTAAGTTTTCCCGTTTTTAAATAGAACTAAAACAAAAATCGCCTCAGCGACCATCCAACTTGACCCGTCTCTTATATGAATGTTCTTGAAACGGGAGCTCACCACAATTGGTTACCATTAGTTGTGAGAAAAGTTGTAATATTTAATGATTTCAGACTTTTCCCATTATTTGTACTGTGAGACCTAGCTTCTTGCTAAATTTCATAATTTTAGGTCAACGGGAAGTACCCTGTGGGTTTTGCTTTTTTGCATAAATGTATGGAGATGAGGACATAAAATGCCATATCTTTTAATTGCGTCGTTGTAAAAAAAAAAAATTTTCAGATCTTGTGTGGTTCATGGATCCTAATATTAGGTCTTTGAAACTGCCGTTTTGTATGGCGAATTTTAGGTAAACTCAATTTTCAGTACTAACATTTTTGCATTTTTCTTAGGAATTATAAATCCAATTTTTTTAATTTTTTTTAAGCATTATTGGGAAGACATTAAGCTAACAGAAGCTTAAATTTAATTTTCGAATAATTTTATCTGTAAAAAAATATAACAAATCTAATGATGAAATCGGACGTTATTTAAGACGAACAATTTTCAAACCTTTAATTTTATATATCAAACTAAAAATAAAAACTTTATTTATGCGTTAATTGATAACCTTGAAGTCAACTTTCAAATATAAATCAAATGAAAAAAAAATAGCATTAGAATTATAGGAATTATGATCTCATTAATCTGTAAGAAAATTTCGGCAATTTCATAGGTAAAGACCTATTATATGGTATTAATTTAAACCTGATACCTTTACCCGTTCGGGAGATAAAGGGTCTTGACCGACAGACAGACGGACAACAAAGTGATCCTATAAGGGTTCCGTTTTTTTCTGTTGAGGTACGGAGCCCTAAAAAGTACCTTAAATACTAAAGATAGCAGATTTTACTCAGAGGAACTTATTTTAGAAAGAAGTAAAACTTTATGCAAATATTTTTTTAAAATACGCTTGTTGCACCCAGGAATCGAACCAATACAAATTAAAAAGTAACACCCTGTATCTTTATAGCGAGTAGGACTCCAAAAAGGTTTGTTTCAGTGGTTTACTGAAATTTTAACTAGTACAAACGTGGTGGTACGGAACCCTCGTTGGGTGAGACCAACCCAAACGTATCAGCTTTTTTTCTTTGCTTAATATTCCAGCTCTCTAACCCTATTGATACCTATATCTGAAATCGCGTTGTTTGGTAAAGGTCCAGATGCTGCTCACGTTTCAACGGGCATCAGACTAAATATCCTTAAATCTGCCGTTAGCGCAGTTTATTCCAACCCCGGGCGTATAATGGGCGGCGGAACACGTAGCCCGGACTGAGCACGTCGCCGCACATTGTTGAGCGGCCGCTGAATCAAATTGCCGGTTTTGTTCACGGAGCACGCTTCGAGCACAAAGCTTGCTACGGTAAAACACTAATGCACCACTGCACACTGAACTCCGTCCACCCTACTCCGTGCGCCACCTGCCGCTTTCTACAAACTGACCATCTAAAGTGGACGTGAACGTAGAACGTGTAGCGATTGTAGCACTCGCTACGGGCTACGGCGTAGCATAGCAACCATGGAGGCATAAAACACTCTAGGAGTTATCTTGAAATATATTATTATCCGTATTTTGATATTTTTAAGATATTTTGTGAGTTATTATCGCGTTATTCGACTTTTGTGAGCTTAAACTAGTAACAATTATCGTGGACATTTCTGTCCTTAACCCAAAGTAATTATTACTAGGAGTCCCTTGAGCCGAGCCCGGGGAGCGCAACAATAATATTTCAGGTTATCTAACCTTCTCACTCATAGTTGTCTGGCGGAGTCATCTTTGTGTTGGTATAATACAATGTAGCTCGCGGACCTTTAGCTGTTATCGAATTTTCTTTATCTTGTTCCATTTATCTAATGCCTTGTCGGATTTTTGTAGGATAAGCAAAAATATCCGGGCGGATGGCGATAAGGATCTCATCTAGGCGGGGTAGGCAGGTCGAAATCGCATAATTTGACCGGGTGTCGGGTCTATACGCGCTGAACTCACTTACCTCGGTATCTTGATCTCGTCCCTTCGTAACATGAAGCCGAGAGCGCCTATTTGCACGTACAAAAAACAAAATCAATGAAGTACAGGTACTTTCCCATGTCTCATTTTCTTATTTAGAGTATTTGCAAAGTGGTCTTAGTGTCAGTGCTTAGGGCTGTATCACATCTGCATCGAAAAGTAACATAAAGTTACATCAAGTGTCATTTACTAAGTTTGTAAATTAAATCTATTTGTTGAACGTTCATAATTTAATATACACTAGAAATTTATTTTGGCATTAGCATAAATAAAATCTGGATACAAGGTGCACGGTGGGCGATGCAAATTGGAAAAGTTCTGAGCATTAATTAAGAGCAGTGCAGCGGCTGCAGTGCACAGTGTGGTCTAGTGCAAAACTATTATGGAGTTTGTATAGATAGACTAACTGATTTTATATTATACCAAACACTCATCTGTTTTAGTTTTCCTGAACAAAATAAAGGATATGATATAATAACGAAGAATTTTTTACAGTTAGTTAGAAGTTATGTCCCACCGAAAATATTCTGAAAAAGGCGTGAATATAGATGTCGCAGGCATATCGTATAATTCGTCGTAAAAATGCCGAAAAATTTTAATTCGGCATTTTACATAATGCAGCGGCATTTCAGAAAACGGCGCGTAATTCGTTTCTGGCACTCGCCGGCCGCTGCCGCGGCACGCTGGCTTCGCTCGCTCGGCTCGTGCGTTGTAGTCGCAAGGTAATCTTACACAACCTAACCGATCCCGAGTTGGGTTTACTGTGGCTAACGAACCTAAAATGCACCAGTGATCTAAACCCGTTTACAATCTGCCGGCACCTTTTTACAATTTTCCAACCGTTTACAGTTTGCGTTTGTAAACGCTGAATTATACGATTTGCCTGGGACATAGATTGTCTTTACTTAGACTTCACGCTCACTGTAAGCGAAGAGTACGAGCTTTTTCGAGTAGACCTTATTTATTTCTAAATTTTGCATGTTTTGTGAACTATACCTCGTATCTTCTGTTTTTTTACGTTATGTTAAGTACTTATTGTACTGTCCCGTGAGGTGCCGGCAAAGAATAGTACCAACCCATACATACCCGTGGGTGTCGTAAGAGGCGACTAAGGGTTAACTGGAGGATGGGCAGCAGCATCCTCCTTTATTTGTTACATCTTACTTACTGCGGTCACCTACAACCGCGGTCCATGGTGCCAGCCGTAACGCTAACAAGCGAGGTGACTATGGTACTTCCCCTCCACATTTTTCCAGCAAAAGCTAGAATTCTGGAGGGAGCTCCCTGTCCTGTAGTGGACGTTTCATGGGATGTTATGATGAAGTACTTATTAGTCGCATTTTTAACCCTGGCTAATATAAGCAGTGATTCGAATCAAAATATTTGTGTTTTCTTCATAACAAGAGTGATCAGGTGTTCCACGGGAGAAAAAAATCTCCCGTGGTACACCCAGGTGAACCATGCGGGTGTACCACGGGCAATGCCTGAGGTTCATATTAGTAGACTACCTAAAAATCTAAATCTTTATTAGTCAGACAGCTGTGTGAATTGGGTTAATCGAATAAGGCACGCTGCGCCGTTGATTCATTGTACTTAATCAACGCAGTTTCAGTGCAGTAATCCCACGATAAAACTCGGTAACAGATGGATATAGGTATATGATTCCTTGTAGCTAATTAAAGGTCTATACAGTATTGGTATTGTTTTTGCTATCCTAGGGTACCCCGCTGGTACATAGGGCCTTCATGAGCTCTCCACTGCCCCCGTCTTGCGCCGTCCTTCTTGCTTCTTTCCATATCAGTCCAGCAGCCTTGAGCTCGCTCTCGATGGTATGTTGCCAGGTGTGAAAGGGTCGCCCAGGTCTACGTGTGCCACTGAATGCTATTGACGCAGCGTTGACGTCGTTATGCCGGAGAGTATGCCCTATCCACCGCCACTTTTGCATTGCAATTTCTTGCTTACCTATTAAGTTTTCTGGCATTGGGCAGTGAGGAATGCTGCATAGGGCTACTCTCTTCCGGGCTGTACGCGGGAATTTATGTTACCGTAATAGCGCCCCAGGGTCTTTGGTAACCTCTCACGTTCTTGATTCATCCATGACTTATTTGTTAGTAAATTGTATGATTTATTCAGCTTCTTTTAAGAATTCGATATTTTTTTACATCTCTGTACAGAATAACAATTTCGATCGGTTTACCAAACATATAATTATTAAAATACCTATATAATTTGATTTGATTTCTTTATGTTTTTATGTAATCAAAAGTTCTTGAGTATCATGAGCAGAGCAACCATCATAGATGTTTGCAGAGATGTGCCAAAAACCCTTACACATCAGAAGAGAGAAAACATACAGGGTAAGTGACAGACTTTGGAAAACTGAAAAGGTATGATCAGTAACTGTTGGCGACACCTCTTTTTTAGATACTTTCTATTAGGTTTTTAGCGTGCTTTGTTATTTTTCTATTTTTGATTTATTTCATTGTTTTTTACCTTTTTGATTTATTCTTCTTTAAGCTTTAGTTACGACTAAGGTAAGTTCACCTATTAAGGACCGGTTCCTAATAAGGGCCAGTCTTTCAAAAATCCTGTTCCCAATGCTAAATAGAATTCAAATCTCGCGCTGGCACTCCTTATTGACCAATCATCAAAGCGCACTAGCATCCATAGTATTTTAAAGCGCCATATGGTGAGTGTTCCTGTAAACTCTGTGCGTGTAACGACGTGTCGGACAATTAAGATAATTGGTTGGTGTTATTTTGTCTATCTCAGGTTTTTCTTTTTGTTTTACACGCAATTAATAAATGTAAAGGAACAATTAACATTAAAGCGTAGATTGTGAAGATGATTTATTGAAAATACTTTTTTTTGTCGGTTGTGATTGGTTTTTTCCAAGATGGCGAAGTGCCTAAGAAGGTCCAACTCTTTGCCACCAAATAAGGACCGGACCTTAATAAGTGTATAAAACTGTAAAAGCTTGCCGTAATTCGATGAACTCGAATTCAACTGACTCACTTACATACTACTTATAGTTACTATTTTGTACTGCTATCACTACTTACTTAATTTACTTGCGGAGTTTCCTAGGTCCATAATACTTTTTTTAATTTTTTTTTTTTTTTGGTAGTCCAAATAAGGTCCACTGCCATAAATGTGGTTCTTATAATCCTAATAAGGCCCAAGGGCTATGATTGAAAAATGTCCTAAATGTGTAGCTTTTTGTGCTAAAACTTATTTTAATCAGTAAATAGCATTACGAATCCAAACTGTGTTTTATAAAAATAATTTACCACGTAATTTTTGTTCATTTGTAGATTATTTTTACGGTAATAACAAAATTAATTGTAGCTATGTTCTACTAAATTGAAATAAAATAATAAAATAATGTGGTAAAAAAATGGCCCTTATTGAGATCACCTATTCCTAATTAGGTCCATTGACGATCTTTTTTAAAATCAATTTTGTCGTTTATTGACTGTTGATACACGATTTTTGTCCAATGTTTTTAGTTCAATTATGAACAATTAGTGTATTTTGGATGTTTTTAAAAGTGACGTACTTCTTAAATCAGATTTATAAGGATTTGAAAAAACGTGGTCCTTATTGGGCGAACTTACCTTACATGTTTAATAAATAAGTGTTGTGTTGTTCAGTTACTTGACTGATCATGCACTTTCAGTTTTCGGGAACTTGTCCTTTACACCGTTTATTTGGTCTCAAATTCGCTGAGAGAAATCTTTGGTTTTCTAAAATAATAGCTAAATTACCGATTCCAAATTTCAGCATGTTTCAATGATTAATGTTCTTATCAAAAGAACAGGCTGCTGCCTATTGTACACATTTGGTCTCCCTTTAGGGACTTAATTCGAGAACCTTTGTTTGATTTCACAACTTGGCGGCCTAAAACAGTGATTAAATTTAATTATTTAAATTCTTATTTTGGTTTCGTTTCTAATAGGTATTATGTATAATAAAATCTTTATTAATGTTGAATGAACAAAATGAAGAATGAATGAATAAAGTTATAAAGAATGAATTAATGAATAAAATTAAAGTAAGATTTCTACCAGCCTACCTAAGAGAGATAGAAAATTTATTCAAC
This sequence comes from Athrips mouffetella, assembly GCA_947532105.1. NCBI lineage: Eukaryota > Metazoa > Arthropoda > Insecta > Lepidoptera > Gelechiidae > Athrips > Athrips mouffetella. The sequence continues at coordinate 13,192,657 of OX383971.1, forward strand.
CTGCACAACATGATTTTTTAATAGAGTAACTAACTACACTATAGTTTGTCCGCGTTAAGAATTCAGCAAGTCATTGATGCAAAGGTGTATTGTAATGGAGTTGAAATGAAAAAAAAAATATATTTGTTTAATTTAAATTTTTTAAGATGTTTTTTTTTCGATTTTTAGGTAACACACAATGGAAACAGCCGCTTCTTTCGAAGTTTTTCCTTCAGTTAGTCATTGTGTATTTGACTTTATAATTTTAAGCGACCTGATTGGTTACGGGGTTTGCCTACTAGCGGCGGAAAGCGATGACTCACTGCATTCTTAAGATGGATGAACTATAATTAAAAATTCAAAAATTAAGTTGGAATTTAAGTTCAAGTTCAAGTTGTAAAAGACAATAAAACTTCAACCCGTGAATTTTAGAATGTGAATTGAAGCAAATTGGGATTTAGTGTTTTGGCATAAAAATAAGAAGCATTTTTGGAAATTAATCTCTAAAGGCCCAAAGGAGGTGAAATCGTGGATGAAAATTGGTAAGAATATCTTAAAGTTACATAAAAATTTCAATTTGAGAAAAAAACTGGCCAAGTGCATGTGCCACATTAGTTTTTATTTACATGTTTGGGGACATTTCTGCCAGTGTAGTGTTGCATAATATTGTTATTTTTAGGGTTCCGTACCTCAAAAGAAAAAACGGAACCCTTATAGGATCACTTTGTTGTCCGTCTGTCTGTCTGTCTGTCTGTCTGTCTGTCAAGACCCTTTATCTCACGAACGGGTAAAGGTATCAGGTTGAAATTAATACCACATATTAGGATCCATGAACCACACAAGATCTGAAAATTTCATTTTTTTACAACAACGCAATCAAAAGATATGGCATTTTTTGTCCTCATCTCCATACATTTATTCAAAAATGCAAAACCTACAGGGTACTTCCCGTTGACCTAAAATTATGAAATTTGGCAAGAAGCTAGGTCTCACAGTACAAATAATGGGAAAAGTCTGAAATCATTAAATATTACAACTTTTCTCACAACTAATGGTAACCAATTGTGGTGAGCTCCCGTTTCAAGAACATTCATATGAGAGAGGGGTCAAGTTGGATGGTCGCTGAGGCGATTTTTGTTTTAGTTCTATTTAAAAACGGGAACACTTACAAACTTGAAAATTGGTATGTTTATAGTGCATAAGCTATAAAATAATAATAAAATTTGGTCAAGCGCGTGTCGGACTCAAAAAATCTAGCACATTAACTTACTGAAATTTCAACTAATACAATTATGTTTATGTGGTGGTACGGAACCCTCAGTGCGCGAGTCCGACTCGCACTTGGCCGGTTTTTTTTGTAATTTCTTCACTTTTAGAAGTTAAAAATATGGCGAACCGCCAGTGTCGAGTGGGGAAATTGTTCATTGCACCCCCCGTAAAGCGATAGTGGACTTTACGAAGGAAATGTCCATGACTTTTTGAGACAACACAAACTGGGTTCAAACACGAGATCGCTTGAAATCTTCATCAGCTGCGCACTCCGTAGCAAATTTACTGCATAAAACACTATCTTTATTACCCACTAAATCACTATATACACAAAAAACAAGAATTTTAACCGAGCAGGCAAGAGCCCACGCCGAGTTCCCGCCAAAAAAAAACGCCACATTAGATTTCCGTGTTCCATAGTTTTTAGGGTTCCGATACCAAAATGGTAAAAAAGGAACCCTTATGGTGCGACTTTGTCTGTCTGTCTGTCACACCTGTATATCTCAGCAACCACTCATGCTATCGACTTTAAATTTGGAATAGTTTTATAATATGATTGCCTAACTTTATTGAAAACAAAAGAATTAAATAAATATTATTCTTAATACTGTAAAGGGGGTCTGAATAGGGAGGTCAAATGGGGTATCATATGATAGGACTTTACTTGTACATTTTAAAATATATTTGACTAGACCAATCGCTACCGAATTTGTCCGTACCGAAAAACTGACTCTTTATTTTTTTCACACTAGCAAAGAATTTGTCAAAGAAAGTGAAATTGTTGACAAAAATACTACTAATAGTCGACGTGTGTTTGCCCCATTGTTAGTCCAATAACATGACCGGGTTTGCGTAAGATACCGGATTCCTCTTCTTCCTCGACAAAAGTTTGATATAAATTTTGGCAAATCCCTACTTACGGCATAATAAGCCCTGAAGCAACATGGGAGGCTGTACAGTACTTGTGCCATTCGATATAATATCTAAATATTATACGATAAAAATAGGAAATAAGGTTGTCACGCCTAAGCTCAAACATCCCAAAAGAAAAGACATTTAAATATAGGTAGGTGGCACAATTTGTAATGTGAAGACGTGTTGACGCTTCTTTAAATGTTTTTCAATGTTCCAAAGTTCATCTTTTATGTGCGAAATGTTTACATAACATGTCTACTGTGTACAGACGCGTCAAAAAGTGTTTGAGAAGGGTACGAATATCAATTAGTACTTACGTACTGGTGAATACCTGTTACCCAGTATTTAATACCCAATATAGATAAATATTAGAATACATGTTCCGAGGAATTCGCAATTATAAAAAAAGGACGGGTTGCACTCGGGTAGTGAAAATTAGCATTTTTGAATATTATCCTTTTTGAAAGCGTCAATCGCACCATTGCTCGCGTACTTCGTTGATGTCACTGAATAAAAACCCGTATAACAATACGGTTGACAGTTGACGCTTTTTCGATCATGCTACGGATCTGACGCGACATCTGACGCGAGTTTAACATTTTTTACCCACCTCAAAAAGTGCCAAGCGCCGCTAAAGAAGTTTTCACTTCAAAAAAAAAAATAAAGAAGTCAAACTATTCCTAATAAATTTTTTAAATTACTTTATGATGATAAAAGTTAAATATTAGGATTGTCAAAATGACAATATTAACCTTAATACATCTTTAATGACTCTAAACATTATATCAAGGTTTGTTTGTAATTTCACTACTTCAATCTACGTTTTGACAATAATTTCAAGGCGATTGTTGCACGTTTGATTCAAAGTTAGGCCACAGATATAGAATAATAATACCTACATTCGAAAACATTTTGCTTGATTAATTAAATTGACAACAGAACAGAGCTAAGGTAGAGCTTCTTACTCAATGTTACTCGTACGCATCGCTCCGTCCTACTGTCAAACTGCTGTCATTCTAATTAAGCTACGTTCAGGGGAGGTCAAAGGGGGGGGGGGGGATGGCTTTCCACCTGAGCCGTGCGAGTTAGGTAAGCTGTGAGCTGAAACATTCAAACCAATAAGATTGCTGCATTTGACAGCGCTTTTGACTAGCTCGGAAAATGGAGCAATCCTATGACATCAGTATTTGCTCAAAAAGTGATCACAAAGGAAGTCTTCACTGCTCAGAAGCAAAACAGTGCAATAAAAAGTTTTTTTTATTCAAGATATTGCAATATCATGTTTCAAAATATGTGATTTCATGTCACGAAGTCACAGAACAACGATAGGGCCACTTCGCGTGCGCGAGCACTAACGCGCATGAACTTCAAAGCTCTGTGCAAGAAGTAAAGCGCGCAAGAAAAGCTCCGTAATATAAGAAAAACTGAGACTTCGAATATCAACGTGTCTACACCCTAAGAACAATTGACCAATGAGAGAGTCTTATTTTTCGTAGTAATGAAGTACTGAAACGACAAATATAGTAGTCACCCATCTGGAATGACTGGGATTCCACTTCGGCTAACGCTGCTTAACATTCGTGATCGAAAAAAAGGTTTGTCACGCGCAACAAAATAAAACATATCATATCACCTTTGTTTGCTCCTGTTGGAAGAATCTACTAACTTTACTTTAAATTGAACTATTCAAAACGTCACGTGTGCTATTTACTTAGCCCCATTTCTACAGCTTGCCCATTTGTGTAATGTAGCGGAGCTTCGCACAGTCAGAACACGTGTTTCGCTGTAGCGGGTGTCAGGGAAACGTGGTTTTCGAGTACCTGTGGTCTTTTTTCCAAATGTTGAGCTTATTGCTCAACATTCCAATAAAACTTGGTGGCTTTTAGATCAAAATGCGTCATTGAATTATACTCGTAAGGTACCGTCATTGAATTGTTAGGTAACTACCAAAAACATGTTTTTATTCAATTAAGTCAACTTAAGTTTAACGCTTAGATAATGGATTGTGTGTTTTACTTTGTCTACCTATTGTCTGAATTACAAGACCAATAAGTTATCCTTCAATGTAATATTTTAAACTCAAATAAAACTAGTAAACAAGGCAAGTGCGAGTCGGACTCACGCACCGAGGGTTCCGTTAACACATAATATTTTTGACACATTTCTGTAGCTGGTTTAAAATGGCTATGCCAACATTTACTTGACCAGTTTTTATTGTCATATCAAGTTTCACGCTTGTATTTGTGTCCGTTTTAGAGCAAAAACCAAAAAACAATAGGCCGATAAACACGTTGTTGGGACCATTTTTTAGGGTTCCGTACCTCAAAAGAAAAAAACGGAACCCTTATAGGATCACTTTGTTGTCCGTCTGTCTGTCTGTCTGTCAGTCTGTCTGTCAAGTCAAGACCCTTTTTCTCACGAACGAGAAGAGGTATCAGGTTGAAAATGATAATGAATATTACAGTCTATAAACCACACAAGATCTAAAAATTTAATTTTTTACAACGACGCAATCAAAAGATATATCTTTTTATGTCCTCATCTCCATACATTTATGCAAAAAAGCAAAACCTACAGGGTTCTTCCCGTTGACCTAAAATTATGAAATTTGGCCAGAAGCTAGGTCTCACAGTACAAATAAAGGGAAAAGCCTAAAATCATTAAATATTTCAATTTTTCTCACAACTAATAGTAACCAATTAAGGTGAGCTCTCGTTTCAAGAACTTTTCTATAAAAGAGGGGTCAAGTTGGATGGTCGAGGAGTTTTTAAAATCAAAGAGCAAAAGCATTTAGTATATCATATGGTAGATAGGTACGGACCTTAGGGCGCGAGTCCGACTTGCACTTGGCGGGTATTTTTTTTATTATTTGTTAGGATATCCTCCATAATAACACATACTTATTCTGTGAAAATTTTAACCTGCTAGCCCTTTTAAAAGTCGAACGGTAGACTTACAGACAACGGTAATAAGGTTCTGTTGGCTGGTGGTACTATTTGGGTACGGTACCCTAAAACTAAAGGTAAAGCTTTCCCGTAGCTATAATGGATTTCGATGTTTGTCCTTGATAAGCTATTAAAGGTATAGAATATGAACTTTACTAATCACACCAACCAACTGTTAGACATATTAATGGTTGTGCATAGAGCCAAGTTACTTTCTTCGGTTACTGCTGGAGAGATCGTTTTATTTCGCCAGTAATATTTACATAAACATCTATCAATTATAATTAATTCAGATTTTTCGTTTAGCAAAGTTCGGAGATAAAGGGGGGGAATGGTATTTTTTTTTGTCATTTTTCATCATAACTTGAAAACTAAGAGTCCTAAAAAATACAAAAATATATTTTAGAATGTAAAAGTAAAGCCCTTTCATATGACACCCCACTCGACCTAATTACAACAATTTTAAATTTTGCCCCCCCGCCCCCTATTTGGGCCACCTTAACATTAATAATCATATTTTTTTTATTTATTCATGTGCATTTAAGTTGGGCAACCAGATTCTAAAACTGTTCCAAATTTCAAGTCGATAGCATGAGTAGTTGCTGAGATATACAGGTGTGACAGACAGACGGACAGACAAAGTCGCACCATAAGGGTTCCTTTTTTTACCATATTGGTATCGGAACCCTAAAAACAGTAATTAGGTTCTTCAACGTCGAAAATATTTAGACACAAAAAACAAGTATGGAGTATCGGGTGGACGTAGAAATGTAGGGAATAAGTAAAAAGAATTTTCCTTCGGTAGAAAAGGTAAGCAAATTTGATTTGTTTTTATTTGCAAATGTGTTGAAAAACGTCGTAAGAAGCTGGTGCGTTTTGGTAATTACAGCCTCGACTCCATTACGCCCTCGCCTGCGGCTCAGGCTGCAACTTCTGAGTTTCGGGCTTGATATCCAAAACAGCGCACTCGCATCTTAATATACTATAAACAGCGACATAATATGAACAATACTTTAGACGTATCTGTTTCGAGTTGACCAGATTTTTACCCGTTTGTTCCAGGGTTATTTAGTAGGTAGAGAAAAGAGAAAATATTAAAATAACTCTAGCAAGTGTATAAACCCATAAAACTGGATCGTTTCTCTAAATATTTTATCTTCGTAACCAAAGTCGCCGACCCACCGACATATGTTTGCAACTTTTTGTCGGCGGGCTATGTTGGCAACTTCACTCATTGCAAGGCGGAAAACTTTGTCGGCGGCTCGACATGAGGAACTTATTGCAGTTAGTGATTGCCGCGTGTCGAAAGAGGTTGTGTCATATAATTTGTGTGTATGTACGCAAGTCACCGACATGTCGGCGGGCAACACGCGCAGGCGTGTGTTGCCGACATGATTCTATTTATATAGGCCGCCATGTTAGTTAGTTAGTTAGTGGGCTCCTGTTTCCGCAATTAAACTCTAATTTGGTCCTTTTTGCGTACAGGTTAGTCTGGTTAATTAAGCTAGCCCAGCTCCTTCCAAAAGCTCAGAAGTCTCCTGGGACATTCGCAGGCTTCGCGGAGCGACCTCGTGTTGTTGAGGATTTGAGCCCGTTGTTCGGCCAACGCAACGCACTTCAGGATCACGTGTTTGACCGTCTCTTCCGCGTCAAGCACCTACATAGTGGGCTATCAGTGACGCCGATTGTGAATAGGTGTTTGTTGAGCGAGATATGTCCTGTAATAGTGCTCACAACTATTCGGAGGTTTGTTCGATTGAAGTTGAGAAGTCAGTGGGTAAGTTTAGGTGAAGTAGTGGATAATAGAAAAAGAATCATGTCGGCAAATGTTGCCGACATGATTCTCTTTATATAGGCCGCCGGGTTGTGTCGGCAGGCTGTGGCGGCAGGTTGGCGGCCTATGTCGGCAGGTCAGCGGCCTGTGTCGGCAGGTCGGCGGCCTATGTCGGCAGGACAGCGGCTTTGGTGTGTGTTGCCCTTTAAGATACAAAATAGGTAATTCTAAGTATTGTTTCGTGATAAAAAAGCTTCCTGACTATTTTATGTAGTGTAAAGTTCTCCTCCTGTGGTCGAGTGGTTTCGTTCCTATCTTCAAGGTCGCCAGCAATGTGTTAGGACCGACGACCAATCCTCGGAATGGTTGAACCTAACTTCTGGCGTACCTCAAGGCGGTGTACTTTCTCCTTTATTATTTTCTATTTTTATAAACAATATTTCTCGTGTTATCTCTTCTCCCTTCCACCTGTATGCAGATGATTTACAAATCTATAGGCACTTCTCTCCATCTGAAGTCAATGAAGCTGTGAGTGCAGTGAATTCAGATCTTGCTGCTATTCAGCTGTGGGCTGATAATTTCGGGCTTCTAGTGAACCCAAACAAGTCGCAGGCAATGATAGTTGGTAGCAGCAGACTAAGGGGTAGATTGGGGGATGCGTTGCCAAAAATATTTTATAACGGAGTCTGTATTCCCTACACGGACAAGGCAAAGAACCTAGGGATTATTATAGACCGTGACCTCTCATGGTCCGCGCAGGTTAGTGAGGTGAGTAGGCGCATGCATTATTCTTTTCACTCCCTTAAGCGACTCCAGTACTTCCTTCCCTTTCAAACTAAAATCTTGCTTGCACAAGCTCTACTCCTTCCCATTCTCGACTACGCTGATGTGTGCTACCTTGATGTGACTGAAGAATTGCTGAACAAACTTGAGCGCCTACAAAATCTGGCTATTCGTTTCATCTTTGGTCTTCGCAAATATGATCATGTCTCCGAATTTCGCGCTCAATTAAAGTGGCTTCCTATCCGACTTCGTCGTAATGTGCACATCCTTTCTGTCCTGTATAAGATCCTGAATGACCCTGCCACTCCTGACTATCTTCGCTCCCGCTTCCAACTTTTACCTCCTGATCCGCGCTCTAGGCGCGACTGCATCACTGCGATGTTGGAGTGTCCTAGAGCGAACACCAAATTCTTTTTTAACTCCTTTTCTTCCCAAGCTGTGCGACTATGGAACAAACTTCCAAAGGCTATACAAAGCAGTCCATCAATAACATCGTTTAAGATGCGATTAAGAGAGCACTACTTATCGCAATCATCTTGAGTAATGTATTTATTTTATGTATTATTATGTATCATTATATAGTATGTCTATGTATTATTTTTATGTATTTTATAAGTAAGTTTATAATTTTATATATGCCTTAATATTAATACTGTTATTAGGAATATAAGTATATTCGTGTGTAGTTTAAGTAGGTTTATCCCTATTATATATTACACTGTATTTTGAAATTAATTTTAATTTAAAAATGTATTTTAAAATTTTTTATCACGAATATTAATGCACATTCCTGTGCCCGCTTTAATGACACTCTTCCACACCTAATAGGTTGGCTGGAAGAGATCTCTTAAAGAGATAAGCTCGCCTTTGTAAACAATTTTCATTTAAAAACTGTATTTTATTTGTGTGCAATAAAGAATATATCAAAGTTTCATGAATGAGAAGGTGCGTTTAATATGCACGCTTTAGTTACTGCACATTTATGGCGGCCCCTCTTTTATATTCACTGTTGCTAATAGAAGCGTCAAAGTGGGACGCTATCAGTGCAAGCTGGCCAAGTAGAGCTGGCCACTTCTTACTAACTATCGTACTGCATACTTTTATGCTAGCGCTAAACAGGGTGATTGGAAATTCGACGTATTCCTTTAAGGGGGTGCAACTCATATGCAACTCCTGCAACTCATATACCCATCCAATTCCTGCAACTCATATGGAGCAAATTTGTTCATGGAACTGGTGGTCTTAACGAAAATTCCCGCCATAAGGTGGAAATTTTAATTTTTTTTTAGATCTTTAAATTTATTTTTTAATGTTCTAATATTAAATAGGAAAATGTAAAAAAAACTACACCACCCTGTCCAATAAATTTATACTTTTCTGATAGAGGTGATTTGAGTTGAAGAACAACTTCCTTTCAGGAATACGTCTAAATTACTGATTTTTCTTTTTAATACTGAAGATTGATATTGATTCGTTAAAATAAAGTAGTGTGTATGTATCAGCACCTACCAAACGTGCTGTGCAACAAAACAAGCAGAGCAGAGTGGTATCTTCCAGCACACTTGGCTGTGGTGCTGAACACTGCCTGCGATTTCACAGGGCTAATTTTATATTACCAGGCCACTCAGAAAGTATTGCGAAAAATAGTTTTTATATATGGGAGACTGGCCGGTCAGAATCTTTTTCGAAAATATGATTACTTGTAAGTAAAAATATGTGTGTTCCATTTTCAAAATTTCCCTCCACATTTTTTGCGAGCCAATTCAAAGTATCGTGTCTTACTGAAAAATGGATCTGCGCCGGGAACATTTTAGAGCTATGATTTTTTACGATTTCAAGTGTCGCCTGAAACCGGATGAATCGTTCGATAGACTTCAAATGGCATTTATGGATGAAGGCCCCTCCAAGGCAACCGTGTATCGTTGGTATAACGAATTTAGGCGCGGTCGACCAACCTTGGGGGATGAAGAAAGAAGCGGTCGCCCTTTGACGGCTATTACGGAAGAAAACGTGCTAGCAGTGAAAAATTTAATCCAAGATAATAGGCGAATTACATATCAGGAGATTCAGCACATATTAAAGATTGGATCGGGAAGCGTTCACGAGATTCTACACGGGCATCTTCGCGTGAGGAGGATAGTATCGCGCTGGGTGCCGCACTACCTCACCGACGCTCAGAAGCAGGCCCGGGTGGAATGGTGCCGTGATATGCTGAACAAATTTGAAGCAGGCTCGTCTCGGCGTGTTTACGACATCGTAACAGGTGATGAGTCCTGGATTTATCAATACGATCCAGAAACCAAGCGCCAGTCGACAGTTTGGGTGTTTCAAAATGAACCAACGCCTACCAAAGTGAAGCGATCTCGAAGCGGGGGGAAGATTTTGATCGCCAGCTTTTTTAATTTGACTGGCCACTTGGCCTCAATTCCCTTACGAGATCAAAGAAGCATCAACGCCGAATGGTATACTACCAAATGTTTACCAGAAGTTTTTTCTGTTGTGAGCAACAAGCGACCAAACACAGGGCTCCGCGGACTACTGCTCCACCACGACAATGCGCCTGCACACACCGCGCTCAAAACGAGGGACTTCCTGGACAGCACACCAGTCAAACTCCTGGGTCACCCTCCTTACAGCCCTGATCTAGCACCGTGTGACTTCTTTTTATTTCCAAAAATAAAAAATCAGCTCAAGGGGATACAATTTTCGTCGCCGGAAGATGCGCTGGCTGCGTTCGAGCAGGCTGTAAACGAGGTGTCTACGGCGGACTGGAAAAAGTGTTTTGAAAACTGGTTCAGACGCATGAATCTTTGTATAGAGGCTGGTGGAGAGTACTTTGAAAAGATTTAATAAAAATATATGTACCTGTAGAACAATTTTTTTTAGTGTCGCAAATATTTCTGAGTGTCCCACGTACTTAGACCAAAACTTACAGATAGTCCTGGGTCCAATGGTGCCGAAGTCGCTGTCTCGCAAACAAAGGGAACTCAGGATACGACTTTCTTTTCTCTTCTCACAATCACATGCGGCACGTGTCGCGAACATCGTTTCACAAACAATTTAATGTTTTTAGGGTTCTGATAACTAAATGGTAAAAAAATTAACCCTTATAGTGCAACTTTCTCTGTCTGTCTGTCCGTTTATCTGTCTGTCACACCTCTATATCTCAGCAACCACTCATGCTATAGACTTGAAATTTGGAATAGTTTTAGAATATAGTTGCCCAATTCAATTGCACATGAAAAAATTTGAAAAAAATATGATTATTATTGTAAAGGGGGCCAAAAAAGGGGGAGCCAAACCAAATTTTAAATTGTCGCTACTAGGTCGAGTGGGGTATCATATAATCATATAAAAGGGCTTTACTTGTACATTCCAAAATAGATTTTGTTTTTTTTTTACAACTCATAGTTTTGAAGTTATGATGAAAAATTTATAAAAAAATACCATTCCCCCCTTATCTCGGAAGGTTGTGATAGGAAAAATCTGAAATAATTACATTCTATAGACGTTTATGTAAATATTACAGGAAAAATAAAACAACCTCTCTAAATAGTACCGTTTTTTAGAAATCTGCAAAAATCCTTTACAAACAAATTTAGTTTTGCGTTTCTAAAGGTATATCGGAACCCTCGGCGTGCGAGTCTGACTCGCACTGGTCTGGTTTTTTTTAACAACACCTTACACAAACCAAAGGGCCTACAATATCAAAGGCGCTACTTGGATTTTATCAAAATTTACAAATAATATACAAAATTCGTCTCAAATTCAAAAATCTGATCGCGAACCCATGACAGATGCAACCAAAGTGAAGGGCGTGGCTGGTGTTGCCAGCAAAAAAAAATAGTGATGTGCTAAATCGAACAGTGTATTTGTTAGTTTTCATATATTTTTATTAACTCTTTAACAGTTTATCAGGGTGAATTTGAATATTTAAAGTTTCAAAGTGATATTTTATCACCCGGTGAAATTCAAGAATTGAATTCCTGGGCTTTACCAGGGCAGCAAAAAACCAAATTCTGTTGTCAATTATTTCAAAATAGCTTCTAGACAGTAGCTACAAACTAATTGTCCGAGATTTGTCCTAACGTGGATCTTATGAAATAAGGAAACGCTATACTTATTTCGTCATTAGCTAACCTAACCTAACCTATCCGAGTTCTGGCCACGACCAACGCTGCTTATCTTACGCTAAACAAATAATAGCTGCCGACTTTTTTTACGATTTTATGTAACTACGAAAAGCAGTTAAACTATTAAGGTAATAAATTGTCATGGAATGAATTGCATTCAAAAAAATCTTTAGATATTTTTATTTAAAAAAAACATCGTTTAACTTTCTAAAACCCTTTTAGAAACACAATCTGCTCACAAATTAATTCGTATTTAAATACCAATTTGCATAATAATTGATAAGCACTGATAAACAGAGCGATGATATCGGAGCAACTCTACCGGAGGCCCCTTTCAGTGCCGCACCCCCTCTCCCTCCCCTCACTCCCGCCCTCTTCGGAACAGCAGTAAAAAAGTCGAATCTTCAAACTTTATAAAAATTAAATAAGCTCTCGTATTTATTTTAAGCGAGTTATTATTTTTCATTAAAGCTTGAATCCTAGAGGCAAACTCGGTTTATTCTAAAGCTCGATTAATAGTATTTTATATGTTTAACTGCTTGTTTGAATCAAAACCAAAATTGTTAAGTATTTGTTTTTGATCAAGTGTGTTATAAAACAAAGCCAAGGGATCTCAAATCATACACGCTTATCGCCGATAAGTTCAAAAGAAAAAAAATATTTTAGTTAAATTACTTACTTATAAATTGTCTAATAAATAATAACAGCTGTGTTTGACATTCTTAAATGTGATTTAATACAACCACTTACCTCGCCTCTTCCCTCCATTTTTTTAAATAATAGTACATTAAGATGCGAGTGCGCTGTTTTGGATACTGAGCCCGAGGCTCAGAAATTGCAGCCCGAGCCGCAGGCGAGGGCGTAATGGAGCCGAGGTTGTAATCACCAAAGCGCACGAGCTTCTTACGACGTTTTTCAACAGATTTGCGAATTAAACAAATCAAATTTGCTTAACTTTTTTACCGAATAAAATTATTTTTATTTTTCCTTACATTTCTACGTTCACCCGATCCATACTTGTGTTTTGTGTCTAAGTATTTTCGAATTTGAGGAACTACACTAATTACTGTTTTTTTATTTGTAGAAGTCAATACTTTTTACTTTTTTTTTATAATTATAATAAATACAACAAATATTTGTAAAAATGGCGCGCGTATCACTTTTTCTAAAGACCTACACCTTAGAGTATATAATTAACTGGTAATTATTACTCTAAGACCTACACGCGCGCGCAGGAGGCAATGACTAAAGTCCCAAACAGCCTACTCTTAAAATTATTTTAAAATTGAATATTTTGTTACTTTGAAGACAAATTAATTGAAGACAAAGTTTAAATTAAGTTAATTAGTTGATTAATATAAATATTTTCATGTAATTAACGTTTATTCAATTGAAGTACAGATTGCGCGCGCCATTTTTACAAACGTTTGTAGTGTTTGTTTGCAAAAGTGTTGAAAAACGTCGTAAAAAGCGCGTGCGCTTTGGTCATTACACGCTCGGCTCCATTACGCAATTCTCGAGCCTCGAGCATAATCAATTAATCTCGAAAATAGCGCACTTGCATCTCATCTCATCTTAATGTACTATTTTCACACGAATTAAATCTCATTGCAGAAGCTTCTCACCAGCGAGCTAATTTAAGGACAATGAGTTAATTTTATCCAAGATTAATCTACAACCTTACTGCAAGCAAGCGATTCGGAGAGTTTTGAATAATTTCCAGTCCAATTATGAGCGGAAACATTTTCCAACTACCCAAATAGGGAGGTAGAGAACGGGCTATTCGCAAAATAGGAAAATCGATAACAGCTTGCATAGAGCTGGCGATACCGGGAACCTTATTTATATCCTTTGAGACGCGGGGCGTGAATTACCACCAGTATACCTGCTAGTGTGACTTATAACCTCGTTATGTATTCCTGAATAATGTAGAATTCCTTGCACAATACTAATGTGTTTTAAATCTTTCACATCCAACAATGAGACATACTCAAGATAGTCTATTGTATTCTCAAGATCCCGCTGAGAAAATGTTTACGAAATTGTATTTCCTGAGCTCTTCCACGTGGAAGGTAAATAGTAAAACCTGCAGAATTTATATAAATGTACAAATGACATGCGAGATCATTTGCTCATGGTGTGTAGGTAAAGATTATCATCGATGTCTGCTATGCGATACAAGATGAAAACAAAGAAATAGGTGCGACAGAGCATGAAAAAGAACTTCTATACACTAACTTTGGTCACGAAACGTTATTCACGATGGAAACAATTAGCATTTCGTCCCTTTTTAAGTGTCTAACTGTGTTTCGCTGTAATAAATCCGACGGGGATTGTTAAAACGACTTATTAGGAATTAAGATGGCTTTTTAAATCATTAAATATTTTATGAGATTCATAATTAATTTATAAGCATGGCACGTTTAGGCAATTGACAAGAAGTTGTTTTATTTTAATTAAAAATTTGAAAGTAAGATAAGAAAGAATAATATTTTAAAGATTTCTTGTCACGTAACGTCGACGACGTTTATTGGAACAAGTTGCCGTCAACTAAGTCGTGGAAGTGGAAGCTACAGAGAGGAAAGGCGTCGCCAAAGTAAATTAATAAGTATTACCACATCCCAGAGAACGTTCTAATCCTACCGAGAGAAGTTACCAAAAGTTATGCCTCCTCTTTACGCACTTAGTTTTAACTCTGCCATATTCTACCTATTGTTATATAGCTAAAGTTGTTATACAGCGTGTAACGGAAAGGTGTAATAATAATGAAGGGAGGGAATCTGCCCATGAAACTGAACTTTGACAACTTTTCTCAAGGAACATAGGTCATAGAACAAAATCAATTTTTGACCTCCCATAGAAACTGCATTAGTTGATAGCGCATTTTGTATGGGAGGTCAAATTTGGTTTTTCGTATTTCGACCTATGTTCCTAGAAAAAAGTTGTTCAGTTTCATGGGCAGATTCACACCCTACAGTATTATCACACCTTCCGTTACACGCTGTATGGCAAAAGATACTGAAATGTTAAAAAATTTACCTGAAGTAGGCAGAGGCATGCAAATGAGCTGGATGACCTCTGGAATTCATAGTAAGGTATCTTTTATCCATATAAAATTAATGGAAGATGGTAAAAAACGTATATAAAACACAGTCCGTCTTCCACCAACGACGGTCTCTGTTTGCGCGGAAGACTGGCTTTGTTCGATGACCTTCGATGCGTTTAAAAGCTTCATAGAACTCTATTTCGCGAACTATTCACGAAAAAACGATTATTCCGATTAAGTTCACAGTTCGATTAGGCTCTCTTCACAGTCGTGAAACCATGAAAAATAAATGTTGTTCGATGAGAAAGGGAGACGTTTCCGCTCGACGGAGCGTTAATTCATCTTGCGGAAACGTGCTCACTATCTCGCCTGCGCGCCGCTTTCACACTTCCCGATGTGAAAATGGAACGATACCTCCTTATTCATGAAGGCATTAATAATGCTGAAAATATTTTGCATATTCCATAACGCGGACGATAGCGCCACTTGACTGTCATGAGAAGCTGAATATCTTAAGTATGAACGTATATATTAGAGGGTATATTATACGTACGCAGAAAGGGAGCACCCTTCTTTTGTATTAGGGATATAAATGAAATTCGACACAATGGCCTAAATAAATCAGAAATAACATTTACAACATAACTGTTTTTCGTAATTTATAGCAACCGCTTTCAACCGCTACACGTCGCATCGCCGCTACATAAAAAGGGTACGAGCGTGGCTTGTTTGCTGAAGTTAAAAGCTTTACCAAGGGTTGGAAAGAGTCGGTTTTGTAGTGTTAATAATTCACTAGATTAGCCGTGGACTTGGAACTAGATACTCGTCATGACTAGTCTCGGTGTGTAGAATGCAAATATAACAATTATTATAACCTAACCGAAATGGTAATAATAAGGTAATACGAGCAATGTAGATACACTATTGAGTTACCGAGTGACTGTCAGTTGCACAAAGCGTCTTTAAAGTTAAAGCTCTTTATTTTGATTAAAGAAAGTGTCGCCAATACATTTAAAGGAGCTTTTATTTTAAGCAAGATTTTGCAACTGGCCGTGTGTAAGTAAGTTTACTTCTTAGATTCACTTGTTCTTGACGGTACCATATAGTAATTGTGGTACCAAAAAGTAAAATACCAATGTTTTTACAAAATTTTCGTAAACATATAAAATTGCGATTCGCTCTTAATTCTCCCGTATAAATTTATTACTTAACCCATTTATTAATGAGTGACTTTCCTCCAGCGCGTTTATGAAAACAAAATTACGGCCTGTTTTGGGTGCAATTAGCAGTGTGTCTTTCCGAAATGGCTAAATTGTGCTTGACGTAGACAAGCAATTTATGGATTAAACTTTGACGGCTTTTACAATTTAATTACTTGCTTGGGTACCCACCCAGCCCTGATTTAGGATATAAAACAGGATTAACATATAAAAAGTCAAAAAAGATTACCCAATTACATCGTTACGTTTACCTCGTATTAAGCTATGCTTTGTTTACCAAGAATTTTATAACGAGAAAAAGGTACTGACTGCCAGTTTTCCACAGATTTTTCCATCTGTCGACTGTCTTATTCTGGAAACAAATGGGTCGCCATTTGATGTTCAGACTACGTTAATGTGATAAAAAAACATATTTGGTACAAAAATACAGGATGTTAAAAGAAATTGAAACTCCACGAAAATGATGAATTTTCCACAAAGCCCAAATACAGAAGAATACTATAAAAATTGCATTATTATTATTAGGTACACTCACGAGAAGGTCAAGTTTGACACTTGCAGCGCGATTTTAGCTCCTACGCTAAAGGTACAAAGTTCAATATATCAAAACAAAAATAAAATGTATCAACTTAGTTCCTTGGTGCTAGTTGAAACTTTGGGTCTAGACAATGTGCCATTAAATTTAGAGATGACGAAAGCGAACGTCTATATGGGATTACATAATATGTCAAATGTCATCCCATACATTTCATGACGTTTTCTCTCGTCAAATTACACGTTGTCTAGACCTCCTGGACGAAATATCCAGTCAGTCTAGTGCAAAGATTTCGGACCTCCTTGCTTCGCTCGGAATAGATACCTTGCTAATTTATTTTACTATGGGATGACATCTGCCAACGTGTCCCAAATTTTTATGTCAAATCATCAATGATCACTAGGAAATATTCAAAATAACCCGTCAAATCCATAGAACGACGCCTTCACTACCTTGTGACAACTTATTTCTTTAATCCTCCTTCTAATTACCCTTATTTTTCTATGGTCTAGTGAGTCTGACTTAATATCAAGTGTCAGTTTTCGGAAAACAGCCTGTATAAAAAGAAACTCACCTTCTTCATAAAGGACATAACATTTGTAGGGAGCATGGTGGCGGTTTCCTTTACGGCAGCGGCTACTCACTCACTTACATTATCACGACACTGCACTTAGAGATCACACACACACGCGTGGTTCAGTCTGGAATCAGCAGTAAGAACACGTTGTTTCCGAAACACGACATTTTAAGCCTACCATGAGCACTTAGTCACTGCGCGCTACGGTCAGTCTGTGTGTAGAGTTTATCTGAAACAAAAAAGAAGTCATTTTAGAGATTCACGGTTTTAAAAACATCCTGAAATTTGAGATAGCTAACAACTTAAACATACTTCCACAAGGGTTGCAGAAAATGTGTAGGCGGCTATAAAGGCGCGCCGCGAAACCCGCCCGGCCGCTCGGTCGGGAAGCCGAGAGCGAATGAGCAGAACCGTACCTACCATTCAACAGGTCCCTACTTTGTTCAGCTTATCATCTCGTTTATATAATACATGCCCTGCGAGCACGAAATCATGAATTCAATTCATTTATTTGTTTAAAACATAGTTTAAAAAATCTTTAAAATAATATTATCCGTCCTAAACCAATAATTGGTATGCAAATTTCCAATAACTTAAAACTAAAAAAAATATATTGTGGTTTGGCCGTTTCGTTACCGTCACGTGGGGCGTAAGGTGAAAAATTTATTCACTGATCTTTTCTGTTATATGCGTGCACACGGCCGCACATCGGTAGAAACACTTTTGAACCTTATGGCGTGGTAATAGAGTTGAAAAAGTTTCTACCGACAAGCGGTTGACCGTACAATAGTTCTTGTACTAACGAAACGGCCTAGCCACCATTTTTTTATTAAGGTGTAGATTTTGTGAAGTTAGGACTTGTAGAGTTAATATAAGGCGTATAGAGTTAGAAACGCTCTGCATGAGGTCTGATAACTTTTTGAAAATGCGAGCTACATGGTTTCGTCTTGGAAACATTTTACATGAAAATGTCTTTGGTGGGATAAATATTACAGGAAAAATAGTATAATGAACTATCTAAGAAACACAGCTATTTTTAGGAATAGCTACCTATAGTACATTGGAACCCTCAGTGCACTATTCAGACTCGCACTTGACCGTTTTTTTGTAATTTTCTTTTGGCATACTAAAGCCAAAGATGAGCGATAGCTAACAAAGAGTAACACGATTTTCGCGCGGTTTGACGCGTTGCTCTAAGATAGCTAACGATGATGAAGGTGATATTATCGAATAGATAGACTGAAGAAGTTACAAAAGGGAGTAAACGGCTAGCTTGTTAGAAATGGGTCACGAGAAGACTAGCCTAAAAATATGTCAGCAGTAGCGAGGGGATCCGAGGCGGTTAGATTAGGTTCTTTGTGAGCCTGGTTACCTATAGAAATGGTGTTTCATGTTGTGAAGTAGTGCTTCGCTGAATTACTAGAATTGAGCAAAAACAGGAATACGACTATGTATACAACCACCATTTCTTCAATGGTTTTAGTCCAAACATATTTTAATAGACTGTGAGGGTGCTGTAAGTTATCCTAGGTCATCAAATAAAAAAAATTTGCAACGTTGTTAAGAGAGTTGAGGCCTAGGTATTAGATCCACAAAACGTTAGTCTGCCAATGCGCATCCCGGCAGCTTCGGTACAATCGGATAGAAAAATTGATACATCTATATATATATATATATATATATATATATATATATATTATTATTATTATACTATATAAAGCTCAATTACCACTGACTCACTCACTGACTGACTGACTGACTCATTGACACAATTGTTCTCCATGAAAGAGGCGAAACCGGTGAAAGTGATGTATGGAAAAGTTGTACGACCAGGTCTGATGAGTACCAGAAAAATCTTAAACCTTGGAAAAGTCTTCAGCATCAGGGTAGGGGTCAACGGCCCGTAAAAACTGTAAGGGATAGGTGGGTCGAGCTCGAACAAAAGTCGACCCACACCCTGGTCGAATTCTACCTGGGGTGAAAAAAATCCAAAATGGCGGAAAACAAAATGGCCGCCATACAAATTTTATTAAAAAATATTCAAAGTCTAATAAATCCTAAACAAAAAGAGCAAAGTACAATGTTCTTTAACAAATGTCAAAGAGGATGATAAAAGGCGACAAACTGTAAAAAAAAAAATCAAAATGGCGGATTCAAAATGGCGGCCAAAATAAAAGGTGCTCCGATTCGAGTGAAAATTGGTATCTGGGGGTTTTTGGGGGTGTGGATTACGTTTTTGGTGTCAAATTTTTTTTGCCGCCATTTTCCAATATGGCCGCCATAGAAACGACCGACACCAGGTAACTTGCGAGGCCGAAGGCCGAGCTCCGCGTAGAGCGAAGCTCGGAGCGTCCCTCCCTTACTGTGCCTGTCCCCAACCCCTCCCCCAAGTAACTTAAACCAACTTGGCGAGGCCGAAGGCCGAGCTCCGCGTAGAGCGAAGCTCGAAGCGTCCCCCAGCATGTCGTGCTCCCACATACAATCATTAGTTCAAGTGTCATACGAGGCCGGAGGCCGAGTCGCGAGGCCGGAGGCCGAGCTTCCGCGTAGGGCGAAGCCCGAAGCGTCCCCCCTTACTAATACCTCCCCCTACTTAACCCCCCCCCCCCCCCCCCAAGTAACTTTCATCATATAGCGAGGCCGAAGGCCGAGCTCCGCGTAGAGCGAAGCTCGAAGCGTCCTCCGGCTGACCCTTGAACCCTCCTCCTAACATATGTAATTTACGAGGCCGGAGGCCGAGTTGCGAGGCCGCAGGCCAAGCTCCGCGTAGGGCGAAGCCCGAAGCGTCCCCCCTTCGTTGGAAAAATGGCCGCCATCTTGAATTTTTTGGTTTCTGGACGGATTGCTTTCAAAATCGATATCTGAGAGTCCGAGTCGACTGCGATGACGAATCAGATGTCAGAATTGAAAAAAATGGCCGCCATCTTGAATTTTTCTATTTCTCGACCGATTGCTTTCAAAATTGATATCTGGGGGGCCGAGTCGACTCTGATAACGAATCCCATGTCAAAATTTTGAAAAGTGGCCGCCATCTTGAATTTTTTTGTTTCTTGACCGATTGCTTTCAAAATCGATATCTGAGGGTCCGAGAGGTCTGCGATACCGAATCGAATGTCAGAATTGAAAAAAATGGCCGCCATCTTGAATTTTTTTGTTTTCCGGCCGATTGCTTTCAAAATCGATATCTGAGGGTCCGAGACGTCTTCGATACCGAATCAAATGTCAGAATTAAAAAAAATGGCCGCCATCTTGATTTTTTTTGTTTCTTGACCGATTGCTTTCAAAATCGATATCTGAGGGTCCGAGAGGTCTCCGATTTCGAATCCAATGTCAAAATTGAAAAAAATAGCCGCCATCTTGAATTTTTTTGTTTCTTGACCGATTGCTTTCAAAATCGATATCTGAGGGTCCGAGAGGTCTGCGATACCGAATCGAATGTCAGAATTGAAAACAAAAATGGCCGCCATCTTGAATTTTTTTGTTTTTCAGCCGATTGCTTTCAAAATCGATATCTGAGAGTACGAGTCGACTGCGATGACGAATCAGATGTCAGAATTGAAAAAAATGGCCGCCATCTTGAATTTTTTCTATTTCTCGACCGATTGCTTTCAAAATCGATATCTGAGGGGCCGAGTCGACTCTGATAACGAATCTCATGTCAAAATTTTAAAAAGTGGCCGCCATCTTGAATTTTTTTGTTTCTTGACCGATTGCTTTAAAAATCGATAACTGAGGATCCGAGAGGTCTACGATTTCGAATCGAATGTCAAAATTAAAAAAAATAGGCGCCATCTTGATTTTTTTGTTTTTTGACCAATTGCTTTCAAAATTGATATCTGAGGGTCCGAGTGGTCTCCGATTTCGAATCGAATGTAACAATTGAAAAAAATAGCCGCCATCTTGAATTTTTTTGTTTCTTTACCGATTGCTTTAAAAATCGATATCCGAGGGTCCGAGAGGTCTCCGATACCCAATCAAGAATTAAATTTTGAAAAATTGGTCGCCATTTTGATTTTTTTTGTTACTGGACCGATTGCTTTCAAAGTCGATATCTGAGGGTCCGAGACGTCTTCGATTCCGAATCAAATGTCAGAATCGAAAAAAATGGCCGCCATCTTGAATTTTTTTGTAACTTGACCAATTGCTTTCAAAATCGATATCTGAGGGTCCGAGAGGTCTCCGATTTCGAATCCAATGTCAAAATTGAAAAAAATAGCCGCCATCTTGTTTTTTTTTGTTTCTTGACCGATTGCTTTCAAAATCGATATCTAAGTGTCCGAGAGGTCTCCGATACCGAATCAAGAATAAAATTTTAAAGAAATGGCCGCCATCTTGAATTTTTCTATTTCTCGACCGATTGCTTTCAAAATCGATATCTGAGGGGCCGAGTCGACTCTGATAACGAATCTCATGTCAAAATTTTAAAAAGTGGCCGCCATCTTGAATTTTTCTTTTTCTCGACCGATTGCTTTCAAAATCGATATCTGGGGGGCCGAGTCGACTCTGATAACGAATCTCATGTCAAAACTATGAAAAGTGGCCGCCATCTTGAATTTTTTTGTTATTGAGCCGATTGCTTTCAAAATCGATATCTGAGGGTCAGAGAGGTCTCCGATACCGAATCGAAAATAAAATTTAAAAAAAATGGCCGCCATCTTGAATTTTTTTGTTACTAGACCGATTGCTTTCAAAATTGATATCTGAGGGTCCGAGACGTCTTCGATACAGAATCAAATGTCAGAATTAAAACAAATGGCCGCCATCTTGAATTTTTTTGTTTCTAGACTGATTGCTTTCAAAATCGATATCTGAGGTTCCGAGAGGTCTCCGATTTCGAATCCAATGTCAAAATTGAAAAAAATAGCCGCCATCTTGAATTTTTTTGTTTCTTGACCGATTGCTTTCAATATCGATACCTGAGGGTCCGAGAGGTCTCCGATACCGAATCGAATGTCAGAATTGAAAAAAATGGCCGCCATCTTGAATTTTTTTGTCTCTTGAACGATTGCTTTCAAAATCGATATCTGAGGGTCCGAGAGCTCTCCGATTTCGAATCGAATGTAAAAATTGAAAAAAATAGCCGCCATCTTGATTTTTTTTGTTTTTGGGCCGATTGACTTAAAATCGATTTTGACAATCTACAACAGCCACAACACCTCACGCGGGCTGCTTGCAGCCCGCGCACCCACGCGACCTCTAGTTATAATATATAAAGCTCAATTACCACTGACTCACTCACTCACTGACTGACTGACTGACTGACTCATTGACACAATTGTTCTCCATGAAGGAGGCGAAACCGGTGAAAGTGATGTATGGAAAAGTTGTAGGAACAGGTCTGATGAGTACCAGAAAAATCTTACACCTTGGAAAAGTCTTCAGCATCAGGGTAGGGGTCAACGGCCCGTAAAAACTGTAAGGGATAGCTGGGTCGACCTCGAACAAAAGTCGACCCACACCCTGGTCAAATTCTACCTGGGGTGAAAAAAATCCAAAATGGCGGAAAACAAAATGGCCGCCATACAAATTTTATTAAAAAAATATTCAGTCCAATAAATCCTAAACAAAAAGAGCAAAGTACAATGTTCTTTAACAAATGTCAAAGAGGATGATAAGAGGCGACTAACTGTGAAAAAAAAAAAACAAAATGGCGGATTCAAAATGGCGGCCAATATGAAAGGTGCTCCGATTCGAGTAAAATTTGGTATCTGGGGGTTTTTGTGGGTGTAGATTACGTTTTTGGTGTAAAAAAAATTTTGGCGCCATTTTCCAATATGGCCGCCATAGAAACGACCCACACTAGGTAACTTGCGAGGCCGCAGGCCGAGCTCCGCGTAGAGCGAAGCTCGGAGCGTCCCTCCCGTACTTTGCCTGTCCCCAACCCCTCCCCCCAAGTAACTAAAACCAACATGGCGAGGCCAAAGGCCGAGCTCCGCGTAGAGCGAAGCTCGAAGCGTCCCCCAGCATGTCTTGCTCCCACATACATCCATTAGTTCAAGTTCCATACGAGGCCGGAGGCCGAGTCGCGAGGCCGTAGGCCGAGCTTCCGCGTAGGGCGAAGCCCGAAGCGTCCCCCCTTACTAATACCTCCCCCTACTTAACCCCCCCCACCCCCCAAGTAAGTTTCATCATATAGCGAGGCCGAAGGCCGAGCTCCGCGTAGAGCGAAGCTCGAAGCGTCCTCCGGCTGACCTTGCAACCCTCTCCTACCACAAGTAATATACGAGGCCGGAGGCCGAGTTGCGAGGCCGAAGGCCGAGCTCCGCGTAGGGCGAAGCCCGAAGCGTCCCCCCTTCGTTGGAAAAATGGCCGCCATCTTGAATTTTTTGGTTTCTGGACGGTTTGCTTTCAAAATCGATATCTGAGAGTCCGAGTCAACTGCGATGACGAATCAGATGTCAGAATTGAAAAAAATGGCCGCCATCTTGAATTTTTCTATTTCTCGACCGATTGCTTTTAAAATCGATATCTGGGGGGACGAGTCGACTCTGTTAACGAATCTCATGTCAAAATTTTGAAAAGTGGCCGCCATCTTGAATTTTTTTGTTATTGGGCCGATTGCTTTCAAAATCGATATCTGAGGGTCCGAGACGTCTCCGATACCGAATCAAGAATAAAATTTTGAAAAAATGGCCGCCATTTTGATTTTTTTTGTTTCTTGACCGATTGCTTTCAAAATCGATATCTGAGGGTCCGAAAGGTCTCCGATACCGAATCGAATGTCAGATTTGAAAAAAATGGCCGCCATCTTGAATTTTTTTGTTTCTTGACCGATTGCTTTCTAAATCGATATCTGAGAATCCGAGAGGTCTCCGATTTCGAATCAAATGTCAAAATTGAAAAAAATAGCCGCCATCTTGAATTTTTTTGTTTTTTGACCGATTGCTTTCAAAATCGATATCTGAGGGTCCGAGAGGTCTCTGATTTCGAATCGAATGTAAAAATTGAAAAAATTAGCCGCCATCTTGAATTTTTTTGTTTCTTGACCGATTGCTTTCAAAATCGATATCTGAGGGTCCGAGAGGTCTCCGATACCGAATCAAATGTCAGAATTGAAAAAAATGGCCGCCATCTTGAATTTTTTTATCTCTTGACCGATTGCTTTCA
This sequence comes from Athrips mouffetella, assembly GCA_947532105.1. Taxonomy (NCBI): domain Eukaryota; kingdom Metazoa; phylum Arthropoda; class Insecta; order Lepidoptera; family Gelechiidae; genus Athrips; species Athrips mouffetella. Next base: position 13,216,940 of record OX383971.1, read on the forward strand.
AACTCGATATCTGAGGGTCCGAGAGGTGTCCGATTTTGAATCGAATGTAAAAATTGAAAAAAATAGCCGCCATCTTGAATTTTTTCTTTTCTTGACCGATTGCTTTCAAAATCGATATCTGAGGGTCCGAGAGGTCTCTAATTTCGAATCGAATGTAAAAATTGTAAAAAATGGCCGCCATCTTGAATTTTTTTGTTTCTTGACCGATTGCTTTCTAAATCGATATCTGAGGATCCGAGAGGTCTCCGATTTCGAATCAAATGTCAAAATTGAAAAAAATAGCCGCCATCTTGAATTTTTTTGTTTTTTGACAGATTGCTTTCAAAATCGATATCTGAGGATCCGAGAGGTTTCCGATACCGAATCTAATGTCAGAATTGAAAAAAATGGCCGCCATCTTGAATTTTTTTGTTTCTTGACTGATTACTTTCAAAATCGATATCTGAGTGTCCGAGAGGTCTCCGATACTGAATCAAATGTCAGAATTGTAAAAAATGGCCTCCATCTTGATTTTTTTTGTTTCTTGACCGATTACTTTCAAAATTGATATCTGAGGGTCCGAGAGGTCTCCGATTTCGAATCGAATGTAAAAATTTGAAAAAAATAGCCGCCATCTTGAATTTTTTTGTTTCTTGACCGATTGCTTTAAAAATCGATATCTAAGGGTCCGAGAGATCTCTGATACCGAATCGAATGTCAGAATTGAAAAAAATGGCCGCCATCTTGAATTTTTTTGTTTCTTGACCGATTGCTTTCAAAATCGATATCTGAGGGTCCGAAAGGTTTTCGATAGCCAATCAAAAATAAAATTTAAAAAAAATGTCCGCCATCTTGAATTTTTCCATTTTTTGACTGATTGTCTTCAAAATCGATATCTGAGGGTCCGAGAGGTCTCCGATTTCGTATCGAATGTAAAAATTAAAAAAATAGCCGCCATCTTTAATTTTTTTTTTCTTGACAGATTGCTTTCAAAATTGATATCTGAGGGTCCAAGAGGTCTCCGATACCGAATCAAATGTCAGAATTTAAAAAAATGGCCGCCATCTTGAATTTTTTTGTTTCTGGACCGATTGCTTTCAAAATCGATATCTGAGGGTCCGAGAGGTCTCCGATTTAGAATCTAATATCAAAATTGAAAAAAATAGCCGCCATCTTGAATTTTTTTGTTTCTTGACCGATTGCTTTCAAAATCGATATCTGAGGGTCCGAGAGGTCTGCGATACCGAATCAAATGTCAGAATTGAAAAAAAAATGGCCGCCATCTTGAATTTTTTTGTTTTTCGGCCGATTGCTTTCAAAATCGACATTTAGGCTCGGATAATATATCCAACAGCCGCAACACCTCACGCGGGCTGCTTGCAGCCCGCGCACCCACGCGACCTCTAGTTATACTATATAAAGCTCAATTACCACTGACTCACTGACTGACTGACTCATTGACACAATTGTTCTCCATGAAAGAGGCGAAACCGGTGAAAGTGATGTATGGAAAAGTTGTACGACCAGGTCTGATGAGTACCAGAAAAATCTTAAACCTTGGAAAAGTCTTCAGCATCAGGGTAGGGGTCAACGGCCAGCAAAAACTGTAAGGGATAGGTGGGTCGAGCTCGAACAAAAGTCGACCCACACCCTGGTCGAATTCTACCTGGGGTGAAAAAAATCCAAAATGGCGGAAAACAAAATGGCCGCCATACAAATTTTATTAAAAAAATATTCAAAGTCCAATAAATCCTAAACAAAAAGAGCAAAGTACAATGTTCTTTAACAAATGTCAAAGAGGATGATAAAAGGCGACAAACTGTTACTAAAATAAACAAAATGGCGGATTCAAAATGGCGGCCAAAATAAAAGGTGCTCCGATTCGAGTGAAAATTGGTATCTGGGGGTTTTTGGGGGTGTGGATTACGTTTTTGGTGTCAATTTTTTTTTGCCGCCATTTTCCAATATGGCCGCCATAGAAACGACCGACACCAGGTAACTTGCGAGGCCGAAGGCCGAGCTCCGCGTAGAGCGAAGCTCGGAGCGTCCCTCCCTTACTGTGCCTGTCCCCAACCCCTCCCCCAAGTAACGTAAACCAACTTGGCGAGGCCGAAGGCCGAGCTCCGCGTAGAGCGAAGCTCGAAGCGTCCCCCAGCATGTCGTGCTCCCACATACAATCATTAGTTCAAGTGTCATACGAGGCCGGAGGCCGAGTCGCGAGGCCGTAGGCCGAGCTTCCGCGTAGGGCGAAGCCCGAAGCGTCCCCCCTTACTAATACCTCCCCCTACTTAACCCCCCCCCCCCCAAGTAACTTTCATCATATAGCGAGGCCGAAGGCCGAGCTCCGCGTAGAGCGAAGCTCGAAGCGTCCTCCGGCTGACCCTGCAACCTTCTCCTACAATAAGTAATTTACGAGGCCGGAGGCCGAGTTGCGAGGCCGCAGGCCGAGCTCCGCGTAGGGCGAAGCCCGAAGCGTCCCCCCTTCGTTGGAAAAATGGCCGCCATCTTGAATTTTTTGGTTTCTGGACGGATTGCTTTCAAAATCGATATCTGAGAGTCCGAGTCGACTGCGATGACGAATCAGATGTCAGAATTGAAAAAAATGGCCGCCATCTTGAATTTTTCTATTTCTCAAACGATTGCTTTCAAAATCGATATCTGGGGGGCCGAGATGTCTCCGATACCGGATCAATGATAAAATTTTAGAAAAATGGCCGCCATCTTGAATTTTTTTGTTACTGGGCCAATTGCTTTTAAAATCGATATCTGAGGGTCCGAGAGGTCTCCGATACAGAATCAAGAATAAAATTTTAGAAAAATGGCCGCCATTTTGTTTTTTTTTGTTTCTGGACCGATTTCTTTCAAAATCGATATCTGAGGGTCCGAGACGTCTCCGATACCCAATCAAGAATAAAATTTTGAAAAAATGGCCGCCATCTTGAATTTTTTTGTTTCTTGACCAATTGCTTTCAAAATCGATATCTGAGGGTCCGAGAGGTCTCCGATTTCGAATCCAATGTCAAAATTGAAAAAAAAAGCCGCCATCTTGAATTTTTTTGTTTCTTGACCGATTGCTTTCAAAATCGATATCTGAGGGTCCGAGAGGTCTGCGATACCGAATCGAATGTCAGAATTGAAAAAAAATGGCCGCCATCTTGATTTTTTTTGTTTTTCGGCCGATTGCTTTCAAAATCGACATTTAGGCTCGGATAATATATCCAACAGCCACAACACCTCACGCGGGCTGCTTGCAGCCCGCGCACCCACGCGACCTCTAGTCTTTATATTATATAAAGCTCAATTACCACTGACTCACTGACTGACTGACTGACTCATTGACACAATTGTTCTCCATGAAGGAGGTGTCAGAGGTCAAAGTCATGTATGGACAAGTTGTACGGCCAGGTCTGATGAGTACCAGAAAAATCTTAAACCTTGGAAAAGTCTTCAGCATCAGGGTAGGGGTCAACGGCCAGCAAAAACTGTAAGGGATAGGTGGGTCGACCTCGAACAAAAGTCGACCTGCATCCTGGTCAAATTCTACCTGGGGTGAAAAAAATCCAAAATGGCGGAAAACAAAATGGCCGCCATACAAATTTTATTAAAAAAATATTCAAAGTCCAATAAATCCTTAACGAAAAGAGAGAAGTATATGGTGCTTGAACAAATGTCAAAGAGGATGTTAAGAGGCGACTAACTGCAAATAAAAAAAAACAAAATGGCGGATTCAAAATGGCGGCCAAAATAAAAGGTGCTCCGATTCAAGTGAAATTTGGTATCTGGGGTTTTTTGTGGGTGTAGATTACGTTTTTGGAGTAAAAAAAATTTTGGCGCCATTTTCCAATATGGCCGCCATAGAAACAAACGACACTAGGTAACTTGCGAGGCCGCAGGCCGAGCTCCGCGTAGAGCGAAGCTCGGAGCGTTCCTCCCGTACTTTGCCTGTCCCCAACCCCTCCCCCCAAGTAACGTAAACCAACATGGCGAGGCCGAAGGCCGAGCTCCGCGTAGAGCGAAGCTCGAAGCGTCCCCCAGCATGTCGTGCTCCCACATACATCCATCAGTTCAAGTGTCATACGAGGCCGGAGGCCGAGTCGCGAGGCCGTAGGCCGAGCTTCCGCGTAGGGCGAAGCCCGAAGCGTCCCCCCTTACTCATACCTCCCCCTACTTAACCCCCCCCCCCCCAAGTAGGTTTCATCATATAGCGAGGCCGAAGGCCGAGCTCCGCGTAGAGCGAAGCTTGAAGCGTCCTCCGGCTGACCTTGCAACCTTCTCTTACCAGAAGTAATATACGAGGCCGGAGGCCGAGTTGCGAGGCCGAAGGCCGAGCTCCGCGTAGGGCGAAGCCCGAAGCGTCCCCCTTCGTTGGAAAACTGGCCGCCATCTTGAATTTTTTGGTTTCTGGACGGATTGCTTTCAAAATCGATATCTGAGAGTCCGAGTCGACTGCGATGACGAATCAGATGTCAGAATTGAAAAATTTGGCCGCCATCTTGAATTTTTCTATTTCTCGACCGATTGCTTTCAAAATCGATATCTGGGGGGCCGAGTCGACTCTGATAAAGATCATGTCAAAATTTTAAAAAGTGGCCGCCATCTTGAATTTTTTTGTTTCTTGACCGATTGCTTTCAAAATCGATATCTGCGGGTCCGAGAGTTCTCCGATTTCGAATCCAATGTCAAAATTGAAAAAAATAGCCGCCATCTTGAATTTTTTTGTTTCTTGACCGATTGCTTTCAAAATCGATATCTGAGGGTCCGAGACGTATTCAATACCGAATCAAATGTCAGAATTGAAAAAAATGGCCGCCATCTTGAATTTTTTTGTTTCTTGACCGATTGCTTTCAAAATCGATATCTGCGGGTCCGAGAGTTCTCCGATTTCGAATCCAATTTCAAAATTGAAAAAAATAGCCGCCATCTTGAATTTTTTTGTTTCTTGACCGATTGCTTTTAAAATCGATATCTGAGGGTCCGAGAGGTCTCTGATACCGAATCGAATGTTAGAATTGAAAAAAATGCCCGCCATCTTGATTTTTTTTGTTTTTCGGCCGATTGCCTTCAAAATCGAAATTTGGTCCTGGATAACAAAAGCAACAGCCACAACACCTCACGCGGGCTGCTTGCAGCCCGCGCACCCACGCGACCTCTAGTTATACTATATAAAGCTGAATTACCACTCACTGACTCACTCACTCACTCACTCACTCACTCATTGACACAATTGTTCTCCATGAAAGAGGCGAGACCGGTGAAAGTGATGTATTGAAAAGTTGTACGACCAGGTCTGATGAGTACCAGAAAAATCTTAAACCTTGAAAAAGTCTTCAGCATCAGGGTAGGGGTCAACGGCCAGTAAAAACTGTAAGGGATAGGTGGGTCGACCTCGAACAAAAGTCGACCCACACCCTGGTCAAATTCTACCTGGGGTTAAAAAAATCCAAAATGGCGGAAAACAAAATGGCCGCCATACAAATTTTATTAAAAAAATATTCAAAGTCCAATAAATCCTAAACAAAAAGAGCAAAGTACAATGTTCTTTAACAAATGTCAAAGAGGATGATAAAAGGCGACAAACTGTTACTAAAAAAAAACAAAATGGCGGATTCAAAATGGCGGCCAAAATAAAAGGTGCTCCGATTCGAGTGAAATTTGGTATCTGGGGGTTTTTGTGGGTGAAGATTACGTTTTTGGTATAAAAAAAATTTTAGCGCCATTTTCCAATATGGCCGCCATAGAAACGACGGACACTAGGTAACTTGCGAGGCCGCAGGCCGAGCTCCGCGTAGAGCGAAGCTCGGAGCGTCCCTCCCTTACTGTGCCTGTCCCCAACCCCTCCCCCAAGTATTTTAAACCAACATGGCGAGGCCGAAGGCCGAGCTCCGCGTAGAGCGAAGCTCGAAGCGTCCCCCAGCATGTCGTGCTCCCACATACATCCATTAGTTCAAGTTTCATACGAGGCCGGAGGCCGAGTCGCGAGGCCGTAGGCCGAGCTTCCGCGTAGGGCGAAGCCCGAAGCGTCCCCCCTAACTAAGACCTCCCCCTGCTTAACCCCCCCCCCCCCAAGTAGCTTTCATCATATAGCGAGGCCGAAGGCCGAGCTCCGCGTAGAGCGAAGCTCGAAGCGTCCTCCGGCTGACCTTGCAACCTTCTCTTACCATAAGTAATATACGAGGCCGGAGGCCGAGTTGCGAGGCCGAAGGCCGAGCTCCGCGTAGGGCGAAGCCCGAAGCGTCCCCCTTCGTTGGAAAACTCGCCACCATCTTGAATTTTTTGGTTTATGGACGGTTTGATTTCAAAATCGATATCTGAGAGTCCGGGTCGACTGCGATGACGAATCAGATGTCAGAAATGAAAAATTTGGCCGCCATCTTGAATTTTTCTATTTCTCGACCGATTGCTTTCAAAATCGATATCTGAGGGGCCGAGTCGACTCTGATAACGAATCTCATGTCAAAATTTTAAAAAGTGGCCGCCATCTTGAAATTTTTTGTTACTAAGCCGATTGCTTTGAAAATCGATATCTGAGGGTCCGAGATGACTCCGATACCGAATCAAGAATAAAATTTTGAAAAATGTCCGCCATCTTAAATTTTTTTGTTTCTGGGCCAATTGCTTTTAAAATCGATATCTGAGGGTCCGAGAGGTCTCCGATTTCGAATCCAATGTCAAAATTGAAAAAAATAGCCGCCATCTTGAATTTTTTTGTTTCTTGACCGATTGCTTTCAAAATCGATATCTGAGGGTCCGAAAGGTCTGCGATACCGAATCGAATGTCAGAATTGAAAAAAAATGACCGCCATCTTGAATTTTTTGTTTTTCGGCCGATTGCATTCAAAATCGACATTTAGGCTCGGATAATATATCCAACAGCCACAACACCTCACGCGGGCTGCTTGCAGCCCGCGCACCCACGCGACCTCTAGTTATTATACTATATAAAGCTCAATTACCACTCACTGACTGACTGACTCATTGACACAATTGTTCTCCATGAAAGAGGCGAAACCGGTGAAAGTGATGTATGGAGAAGTTGTACGACCAGGTCTGATGAGTACCAGAAAAATCTTAAACCTTGGAAAAGTCTTCAGCATCAGGGTAGGGGTCAACGGCCAGCAAAAACTGTAAGGGATAGGTGTGTCGACCTCGAACAAAAGTCGACCCACACCCTGGTCAAATTCTACCTGGGATGAAAAAAATCCAAAATGGCGGAAAACAAAATGGCCGCCATACAAATTTTATTAAAAAAATATTCAAAGTCCAATAAATCCTAAACGAAAAGAGAGAAGTATATGGTGCTTGAACAAATGTCAAAGAGGATGATAATAGGCGACTAACTGTAAAAAAAAAAAAACAAAATGGCGGATTCAAAATGGCGGCCAAAATTAAAGGTGCTCCGATTCGAGTGAAATTTGGTATCTGGGGGTTTTTGTGGGTGTAGATTACGTTTTTCGTGTAAAAAAAATTTTGGCGCCATTTTCCAATATGGCCGCCATAGAAACGACCGACACTAGGTAACTTGCGAGGCCGCAGGCCGAGCTCCGCGTAGAGCGAAGCTCGGAGCGTCCCTCCCGTACTTTGCCTGTCCCCAACCCCTCCCCCCAAGTAACTAAAACCAACATGGCGAGGCCGAAGGCCGAGCTCCGCGTAGAGCGAAGCTCGAAGCGTCCCCCAGCATGTCGTGCTCTCACATACATCCATTAGTTCAAGTTTCATACGAGGCCGGAGGCCGAGTCGCGAGGCCGTAGGCCGAGCTTCCGCGTAGGGCGAAGCCCGAAGCGTCCCCCCTTACTAATACCTCCCCCTACTTAACCCCCCCCCCAAGTAGCTTTCATCATATAGCGAGGCCGAAGGCCGAGCTCCGCGTAGAGCGAAGCTCGAAGCGTCCTCCGGCTGACCCTGCAACCTTCTCCTACCATAAGTAATTTACGAGGCCGGAGGCCGAGTTGCGAGGCCGCAGGCCGAGCTCCGCGTAGGGCGAAGCCCGAAGCGTCCCCCCTTCGTTGGAAAAATGGCCGCCATCTTGAATTTTTTGGTTTCTGGACGGATTGCTTTCAAAATCGATATCTGAGAGTCCGAGTCGACTGCGATGACGAATCAGATGTCAGAATTGAAAAAAATGGCCGCCATCTTGAATTTTTCTATTTCTCGACCGATTGCTTTCAAAATTGATATCTGGGGGGCCGAGTCGACTCTGATAACGAATCCCATGTCAAAATTTTAAAAAGTGGCCGCCATCTTGAATTTTTTTGTTATTAGGCCGATTGCTTTCAAAATCGATATCTGAGGGTCCGAGACGTCTTCGATACCGAATCAAATGTCAGAATTAAAAAAAATGGCCGCCATCTTCATTTTTTTTGTTTCTGGACCGATTGCTTTCAAAATCGATATCTGAGGGTCCGAGAGGTCTCCGATTTCGAATCCAATGTCAAAATTGAAAAAAATAGCCGCCATCTTGAATTTTTTTGTTTCTTGACCGATTGCTTTCAAAATCGATATCTGAGGGTCCGAGAGGTCTCCGATACCGAATCAAATGTCAGAATTAAAAAAAAAAGGGCCGCCATCTTGATTTTTTTAGTTTTTCAGCCGATTACCTTCAAAATCGAAATTTGGTCATGGATAACAAAAGCAACAGCCACAACACCTCACGCGGGCTGCTTGCAGCCCGCGCACCCACGCGACCTCTAGTTATTATACTATATAAAGCTCAATTACCACTGACTCACTCACTGACTGACTGACTGACTCATTGACACAATTGTTCTCCATGAAAGAGGCGAAACCGGTGAAAGTGATGTATGGAAAAGTTGTACGACCAGGTCTGATGAGTACCAGAAAAATCTTAAACCTTGGAAAAGTCTTCAGCATCAGGGTAGGGGTCAACGGCCCGTAAAAACTGTAATGGATAGGTGGGTCGACCTCGAACAAAAGTCGACCCACACCCTGGTCAAATTCTACCTGGGGTGAAAAATTTCCAAAATGGCGGAAAACAAAATGGCCGCCATACAAATTTTAGTAAAAAAATATTCAAAGTCCAATAAATCCTAAACAAAAAGAGCAAAGTACAATGTTCTTTAACAAATGTCAAAGAGGATGATAAGAGGCGACTAACTGTGAAAAAAAAAATCAAAATGGCGGATTCAAAATGGCGGCCAAAATGAAAGGTGCTCCGATTCGAGTAAAATTTGGTATCTGGGGGTTTTTGGGGGTGTAGATTACGTTTTTGGTGTAAAAAAAATTTTGGCGCCATTTTCCAATATGGCCGCCATAGAAACGACCGACACTAGGTAACTTGCGAGGCCGCAGGCCGAGTTCCGCGTAGAGCGAAGCTCGGAGCGCCCTCCCTTACTTTGCCTGTCCCCAACCCCTCCCCCCAAGTAACTAAAACCAACATGGCGAGGCCGAAGGCCGAGCTCCGCGTAGAGCGAAGCTCGAAGCGTCCCCCAGCATGTCTTGCTCCCACATACATCCATTAGTTCAAGTTTCATACGAGGCCGGAGGCCGAGTCGCGAGGCCGTAGGCCGAGCTTCCGCGTAGGGCGAAGCCCGAAGCGTCCCCCCTTACTAATACCTCCCCCTACTTAACCCCCCCCCCCCCCCCCCAAGTAAGCTTCATCATATAGCGAGGCCGAAGGCCGAGCTCCGCGTAGAGCGAAGCTCGAAGCGTCCTCCGGCTGACCTTGCAACCCTCTCCTACCACAAGTAATATACGAGGCCGAGTTGCGAGGCCGAAGGCCGAGCTCCGCGTAGGGCGAAGCCCGAAGCGTCCCCCCTTCGTTGGAAAAATGGCCGCCATCTTGAATTTTTTGGTTTCTGGACGGTTTGCTTTCAAAATCGATATCTGAGAGTCCGAGTCGACTGCGATGACGAATCAGATGTCAGAATTGAAAAAAATGGCCGCCATCTTGAATTTTTCTATTTCTCGACCGATTGCTTTTAAAATCGATATCTGGGGGGACGAGTCGACTCTGATAACGAATCTCATGTCAAAATTTTGAAAAGTGGCCGCCATCTTGAATTTTTTTGTTATTGGGCCGATTGCTTTCAAAATCGATATCTGAGGGTCCAAGACGTCTTCGATACCGAATCGAATGTCAGAATTGAAAAAAATGGCCGCCATCTTGAATTTTTTTGTTTCTTGACCGATTGCTTTCTAAATCGATATCTGAAGATCCGAGAGGTCTCCGATTTCGAATCAAATGTCAAAATTGAAAAAAATAGCCGCCATCTTGAATTTTTTTGTTTTTTGACCGATTGCTTTCAAAATCGATATCTGAGGGTCCGAGAGGTCTCTGATTTCGAATCGAGTGTAAAAATTGAAAAAAATAGCCACCATCTTGAATTTTTTTGTTTCTTGACCGATTGCTTTAAAAATCGATATCTGAGGGTCCGAGAGGTCTCCGATACCGAATCAAATGTCAGAATTGTAAAAAATGGCCGCCATCTTGAATTTTTTTGTTTCTTGACCGATTGCTTTCAAAATCGATATCTGAGGGTCCGAGAGGTCTCCGATACCGAATCAAATGTCAGAATTGTAAAAAATGGCCGCCATCTTGATTTTTTTTGTTTCTTGACCGATTGCTTTCAAAATCGATATCTGAGTGTCCGAGAGGTCTCCGATACCGAATCAAATGTCAGAATTGTAAAAAATGGCCGCCATCTTGATTTTTTTTGTTTCTTGACCGATTGCTTTCTAAATCGATATCTGAGGATCCGAGAGGTCTCCGATTTCGAATCGAATGTAAAAATTGAAAAAAATAGCCGCCATCTTGAATTTTTTTGTTTCTTTACCGATTGCTTTAAAAATCGATATCTGAGGGTCCGAGAGGTCTCCGATACCGAATCTAATGTCAGAATTGAAAAAAATGGCCGCCATCTTGAATTTTTTTGTTTCTTGACCGATTACTTTCAAAATCGATATCTGAGTGTCCGAGAGGTCTCCGATACTGAATCAAATGTCAGAATTGTAAAAAATGGCCGCCATCTTGAATTTTTTTGTTTCTTGACCGATTACTTTCAAAATTGATATCTGAGGGTCCGAGAGGTCTCCGATTTCGAATCGAATGTAAAAATTGAAAAAAATAGCCGCCATCTTGAATTTTTTTGTTTCTTGACCGATTGCTTTAAAAATCGATATCTAAGGGTCCGAGAGATCTCTGATACCGAATCGAATGTCAGAATTGAAAAAAATGGTCGCCATCTTGAATTTTTTTGTTTCTTGACCGATTGCTTTCAAAATCAATATCTGAGGGTCCGAGAGTCTCCGATACCGAATCAAGAATAAAATTTTGAAAAAATGGCCGCCATTTTGATTTTTTTTGTTACTGGACCGATTGCTTTCAAAATTGATATCTGAGGGTCCAAGACGTCTTCGATACCGAATCAAATGTCAGAATTAAAAAAAATGGCCGCCATCTTGATTTTTTTTTTCTTGACCGATTGCTTTCAAAATCGATATTTGAGGGTCCGAGAGGTCTCCGATTTCAAATCCAATGTAAAAATTAAAAAAAATAGCCGCCATCTTGAATTTTTTTGTTTCTTGACCGATTGCTTTCAAAATCGATATCTGAGGGTCCGAAAGGTCTCCGATACCGAATCGAATGTCAGAATTGAAAAAAATGGCCGCCATCTTGAATTTTTTTGTTTCTTGACCGATTGCTTTCAAAATCGATATCTGAGTGTCCGAGAGGTCTCCGATACTGAATCAAATGTCAGAATTGTAAAAAATGGCCGCCATCTTGAATTTTTTTGTTTCTTGACCGATTGCTTTCTAAATCGATATCTGAGGATCCGAGAGGTCTCCGATTTCGAATCAAATGTCAAAATTGAAAAAAATAGCCGCCATCTTGAATTTTTTTGTTTTTTGACAGATTGCTTTCAAAATCGATATCTGAGGGTCCGAGAGGTCTCCGATACCGAATCAAATGTCAGAATTGTAAAAAATGGCCGCCATCTTGAATTTTTTTGTTTCTTGACCGATTGCTTTCAAAATCGATATTTGAGGGTCCGAGAGCTCTCCGATACCGAATCAAATGTCAGAATTGTAAAAAATGGCCGCCATCTTGATTTTTTTTGTTTCTTGACCGATTGCTTTCAAAATCGATATCTGAGTGTCCGAGAGGTCTCCGATACTGAATCAAATGTCAGAATTGTAAAAAATGGCCGCCATCTTGAATTTTTTTGTTTCTTGACCGATTGCTTTCTAAATCGATATCTGAGGATCCGAGAGGTCTCCGATTTCGAATCAAATGTCAAAATTGAAAAAAATAGCCGCCATCTTGAATTTTTTTGTTTTTTGACAGATTGCTTTCAAAATCGATATCTGAGGGTCCGAGAGGTCTCCGATTTCGAATCGAATGTAAAAATTGAAAAAAATAGCCGCCATCTTGAATTTTTTTGTTTCTTTACCGATTGCTTTAAAAATCGATATCTGAGGGTCCGAGAGGTCTCCGATACCGAATCTAATGTCAGAATTGAAAAAAATGGCCGCCATCTTGAATTTTTTTGTTTCTTGACCGATTACTTTCAAAATCGATATCTGAGTGTCCGAGAGGTCTCCGATACTGAATCAAATGTCAGAATTGTAAAAAATGGCCGCCATCTTGAATTTTTTTGTTTCTTGACCGATTACTTTCAAAATTGATATCTGAGGGTCCGAGAGGTCTCCGATTTCGAATCGAATGTAAAAATTGAAAAAAATAGCCGCCATCTTGATTTTTTTTGTTTCTTGTCCGATTGCTTTAAAAATCGATATCTAAGGGTCCGAGAGATCTCTGATACCGAATCGAATGTCAGAATTGAAAAAAATGACCGCCATCTTGAATTTTTTTGTTTCTTGACCGATTTCTTTCAAAATCAATATCTGATTGTCCGAGAGGTCTCCGATACCGAATCAAATGTCAGAATTGTAAAAAATGGCCGCCATATTGAATTTTTTTGTTTCTTGACCGAATGCTTTAAAAATCGATATCTGAGGGTCCGAGAGGTCTCCGATACCGAATCAAATGTCAGAATTGAAAAAAAAGCCGCCATCTTGAATTTTTTTGTTTCTTGACCGATTGCTTTCAAAATCGATATCTGAGGGTCCGAAAGGTTTTCGATACCCAATCAAAAATAAAAATTAAAAAAAATGTCCGCCATCTTGAATTTTTCCATTTCTTGACTGATTGTCTTCAAAATCGATATCTGAGGGTCCGAGAGGTCTCCGATTTCGAATCGAATGTAAAAATAAAAAAAATAGCCGCCATCTTGAATTTTTTTCTTTCTTGACCGATTGCCTTCAAAAACGATATCTGAGGGTCTTAGAGGTCTCCGATGCCGAATTGAATGTCAAAAATGAAAAAAGAAATTGACATCTTGATTTTTTTTTCTCGATCTATTGCTTTCAAAATTAAAATCTGAGGGTCTGAGTAGCTTCTGATAACGAATCTGATGTCAAAAATAAAAAATGAGGCAGTTATCTTGATTTTTTTTTATTCTTGACCGATTGCCTTCAAAATCGATATCTGGGGGTCCGAGAGGTGTCTGACACTGAATCGAATTTCTGAATAGAAAATAATGGCCGGCGCGAATTGGATACTTACGAATAGATTATTACAAAAGCGGTTACAGAACGGAATTGGCCGAACTCAATTTAATCATTAGGCCAACTGTAAGGTAGGACGACGAAGGGGGGGAATGGGAGGGGCACAGATCCCCCAAATGAGGGGCTCGTTCCAGATAGAACGACACATACACGGTAGGTTATGTTAGGTTTCCTTTTGACCCCTCGTAGGCAGAAATAGGGGATCCGCGCAGTGAGTCTTCGTCGATCTTTTCTTTTTATGTGACAAGTGAACAAACGAACAGGTGGACCATCTGATGGAAAGTGGTCACCACCGCCCATAGAACCCGCTGTCTTGTTACTGGCATAACTTGTCACTAATATGACAGCTAAGCACGTTGCCCACCCTGAGAACTAAGATGGTGTGTCTCGTGTGCCGGTAATTTTGCTGGCTCCCTCACTCTTAAGCTCAAGTCAGACAGAGGCGGTACCTATGATTGCGAAAGCGGTCCGGGGCGGTTTGGCGGGAACAAAATACCGCACCGCGACCGCTTTTCAATGTGACAGGGTGCATAAGAACTCATACTTTACAAAAAATACCGGCCCCGGAACGCTTCCGCTACCGCCTCTGTATGACGCGGGCTTTAAACCAAAACACAGTAGTGCAAACACTGCTATTTTACGGCAGAAATAGGCAAGGGGGTGGTACTTCCCCAAACGGACTTTGCACAAAGCCCTACCATCTTAAAAATTCCTAATTAAAAGTCTTGAATTACTAATGACACAAAAAAATTCAATAGATTTAATGAAACTTTAATTCTAATGACACTTTCAACAACTAAAAGTAAGTTTGAAAAAAAATTAGGTTCATAAAGTTCGAAGAATTTGTAATACCTAAGTATAATACCTACCGATTTTTGGCAAAATATAGCTTTAAGTAAATTCAATTATTTTAGATTAAGTATCTCGGAGTCTATTAATTTTACATAAAAATCGAATTGATTACAAAATGTTTATTTTGTTCATTTTATCCAAAACAATCATTAAAAAACATTTTTAACAAAATAAAATGTGAACATCATGTCAAAGTCCCAATTTCTCAGTGGCCTCTTACGTACCTGCTTATCCTCTGACCGTAAAATACACTCGGGAAATTCAATAATACCTTGGCCTGTTTATTTAGAAGTACTGCGTTATGATTCCAATATAGGTAAGTATTTTTAGGGTTCCGTACCTCAAAAGAAAAAAACGGAACCCTTATAGGATCACTTTGTTGTCCGTCTGTCTGTCTGTCTGTCTGTCAAGACCCTTTATCTCACGAACCGGTAAAGGTATCAGGTTGAAATTAATACCATATATTAAGATCCATGAACCACACAAGATCTGAAAATTTAAATTTTTTACAACAACGCAATCAAAAGATATGGCATTTTATGTCCTAATCTCCATACATTTATGCAAAAAACCAAAACCTACAGGGTACTTCCCGTTGACCTAAAATTATGAAATTTGGCAAGAAGCTAGGTCTCACAGTACATATAATGGGAAAAGTCTGAAATCATTAAATATTTCAACTTTTCTCACAACTAATGATAACCAATTGTGGTGAGCTCCCGTTTCAAGAACATTCATATAAGAGAGGGGTCAAGTTGAATGGTCGCTGAGGCGATTTTTGTTTTAGTTCTATTTTATAAACGGGAACACTTACAAACTTGAAAATTGATATGTTTATAGTGCATAAGCTATAAAATATCAACAAATAATAAAATTTTGTCAAGCGCGTGTCGCACTCAAAAAATCTAGCACATTAACTTACTGAAATGTCAACTAATACAATTATGATTATGTGGTGGTACGGAACCCTCTGTGCGCGAGTCCGACTCGCACTTGGCCGGTTTTTTTGTTGCTAATAAGATTCATTTTTGTAATTTTCAGTTCAAGAAAAACCGCTGGCAAGGTTTTTAAAAAAAACCCGCCAAGTGCGAGTCGGACTCGCGCATCGAGGGTTCCGTACCAACACATAATCATAATTGTATTAGTTGAAATTTCAGTAAGTTAATGTGTTAATTTTTTTGAGTCCGACACCCGATTGACCAAATTTTATTATTTGTTGTTATTTTATAGCTCATGCGCTATAAAGATACCATTTTTTTAGTTTGTAAGTGTTCCCGTTTTTAAAATAGAACTAAAACAAAAATCGCATTCGCGACCATCCAACTTGACCCCTCTCTTATATGAATGTTCTTGAAACGGGAGCTCACCACAATTGGTTACCATTAGTTGTGAGAAAAGTTGTAATATTTAACGATTTCAGACTTTTCCCATTATTTGTACTGTGAGACCTAGCTTCTTGCCAAATTTCATAATTTTAGGTCAACGGGAAGTACCCTGTAGGTTTTGCATTTTTGCATAAATGTATGGAGATTAGGACATAAACTGCCATATCTTTTGATTGCATCGTTGTAAAAAAAAATAATTTTCAGATCTTGTGTGGTTCATGGACCCTAATATATGGTATTAATTTCAATTTGATACCTTTACCCGTTCGTGAGATAAAGGGTCTTGACAGACAGACAGACAACAAAGTGATCCTATAAGGGTTCCGTTTTTTCTTTTGAAGTACGGAACCCTAAAAATCAGCTTTAGTTAGGTACCATCTCTATTTTTTTTTCCAAGATTAAACCAGAAACTCCTGAAGGACTCAAACGCCAACAGTGATTAAAAAAGTCAAAGAAAACAAAAATTGAAGCCGTTAATTTCAGTCCTTAACTACCATTAATATCAGTTTTATTACATCCTCTTTGTATTAATAGTGAGATTTGGACCGACGCAACTCCAGCGATAGGTTGTGAGGTAGAAATAATCTCTACATATGCCGCATAGGAATCAGCTCCAATAACAAAGAGTGCGCCTAAATTTTTATCTACAAACACCCAGGTTGATCACGAGCATGTATTTGGTTCAGAAATACAGAGAATGACAAATCTATTCAATTTTACACTGGCTTTGAATCTTTAAGATATTTCAATTTGTGTTCGCAACTCTTAGCCCCATGCATGGCATATTATAACCGATATTATGGTAGCAACGTAGTAAGTTTATCTGCTGAAGATCTGTTCTTTTTTACTACCTATTATGAAACTAAGACAAAACAAATGTAACTTTGAACTATGCAAATTCTTTAATATCAGTGAAACAATAGTAGGTATCAAGTATTTTCATAACATAGGTGAATTTTATTCAACAATTGTGTAAAGCTCAGTAAAGTGTTGGTTAAGTACTACATGCCTGAACATTATAAAAGAAATATAATGAAAATATCAGAGTAATATTATATAAAACTGAAATAACTGTCCAAAAGCAACAACATTCTACTTCCCAGCAGGCTACATGAAGTAGTTACAAACATGCCAACACTTTAAAAATACTGGTTGCAGCCACACCTGGTAGATTATTATGATATTGCTCTCAAGCATATGCAGGTTCTATAAATAATCAACAAACAGTGGAACAAAGTAATGACACAGTAGGAACTAGCTGACAGAGAATTCACAGTTCAAGACATGTTTGCAGATAGAAATATTGCCGGCAAGATTCCAACATTCCTAAAGGGAAAGTCTCAGTTACTAGGTCTAACAATAGTAAAAGATAGAGAACTAGCGTGTAAACGAATGCATATAGCATATAGGATTAACAAAAACCTACAAGATATTAAAGTCTAAATTAGATCATAATTATGTTCCAATAGCAAGTTAAATATTTTTTCTGTGTTTCATGTGTTGTAACTTTCAAGAATGTATTATGCTGAAAAAATATATTTTTTTAATAATTATGTTTTTTTTATTTAAGACAAATAATCTATGTACAAGTATTTAGTAAATAATGCATGTTCAAAATCATGATTACAAAAAAATATTAGCCCTGTCAGCATTTCATTGATGAACTTATTGTCCCGATCAGATAAAACATTCTTCATCTGCAAAAAATTACAATATTGTTTTCCGGTACAATACAGTTGGTCCTCAATCATAATCATCTTTATTGCTCTCTTTTCAATCTGAGCATAATAAGGAAGCTTCTGTTAGAGACGTGCCATTGTGCATCTCAAGAAATGGTATTTCATTTATGAGGTTGTATCGAGAAGAACAAGGACACTTCACTTCTTACAGTCTCTTCTCCTAATAGCCCATCTGAAAGGGCAGCCAAGAATGTCAATTCTTTAGATATAACTTTTCCACTGA
Source organism: Athrips mouffetella (assembly GCA_947532105.1). Taxonomy (NCBI): domain Eukaryota; kingdom Metazoa; phylum Arthropoda; class Insecta; order Lepidoptera; family Gelechiidae; genus Athrips; species Athrips mouffetella. The sequence continues at coordinate 13,234,702 of OX383971.1, forward strand.
CATATGATATTCCTCCTCATACTTTTTTAGAGCAACTGCATCTTGAATTTTACCATAAATCGTACAGCTCTTGGATTTATTTGCTTTGGTGAAATTATTTTTTCAACCAATGTTTTTTTTTCCTACGTCGGTGCTGTGGCTCACAAAATAATTTTTTTTTACTGTTATTCTACAGGAGCGTAATTCGTGCCACTCTAAGCTCTCATTTTGTAAACATATCCTTTCTTAAATTTTTTTCTTGATTTACATTTTTTAAATACAATTTTTCTAACAACTTGTTTTTCTCATGATGTTGCGTATAGCAATGATTCCATTCAATACCATATGAATTTGGCTTTAACTTGTCCTCATAAATATGTGAAGATACCATCAGAAGACTAACGGACTGAAAGGTCTTCTAGAATGTCCGTATCGACGCCAAAACCTTGGTTTCAATCGTAAGCTTCCAACCTTAAAAGAAAAACAGTTTTTAAGAACAAAAAACTACGAAAATCTTGTAAATACTAAACATAACCTCAAAATGATCAAAAATTTACCTTTAATTTTATTTTTTTTTCCTTTCGCTCTTCCTTCAGAAGAGCAGGCTAAGGTGCTAGACCATACCGCCTATTTACCTTTCAATCAAAACAGCTTTTTTGTCTGTCACAGACGAATTTCTCTTTTGGAGCTCCCGCAAATACATTTTATTGATTTTAGAGTGCCATTTGTATAATATATATATTCTTAAATTCTAATTTATTCAGATCTTGGCACCTAAATGGTCACGTTTTTTTTGAGAATTAAGCATTGCAATTCATTTCGAAAGACAAGGTCGGCAATATGTATTCGTTTGGTATTCGTATAACGCTATCTCTGTCTAAAATTCGTACTACGTTTTCTTCCATTGACATTTCTTCGTCAACGGCCCATACAAAGCCCTACCTGCAGCGCCCTGTTTGCAGTGTCACTGCCAATCCGGGCAGGTAGCCTAAAGTCATCCAATTTTTTTTAAAGACAAGTAGACCAAAATCATCCAAATATTAAACAAGGATTCAGTTTTCATTTTAACAAAGTAAGTGTTTCATCTCCGGCCATCTCTATGTACAACTACCTACTATAAAAAAAAAACAAAAACATACTTAGTTTTACCCATTTACTCTTTCTATTTTTTACCCGGTACTTTCAAGGTGAAAAATCTTCAAAAAACGCTCATTCGGCGATATTCATATTTCTGTGGTCCAATTAAGCAAATTAAAACTGTAAACATCATGAATTAAAATAAAATTTCCACCATATTGTGTGTTGCATGTATGGCCGTTCAAAGAAATACTAATAAACTGTACTGAATTACCTAAGCAAAAATCATAACTTATACATATTCTACTTATGTATTTATGAATGATCTGGCGAAATGATGGTCTTGAGCAATCTGTTTAGAATCGTCAGCCAACTTTTCAGATCCTTTCAGAAGGTTTTACGCATATGTTTTAATAAAATCGCTGTTACATCAGCCCTGCACAGTACGATTAGCAGTGGGTACTGCAAGCAGAGTCCTGCGGGCAGGGCTTTGTATGAGCCGTTTTAAGCTAACGTATTAATCAAAGCGCATCTGATGTTGGAACCAACAATACAACAAATCTTACATTACTATTTACTATTATTATTTTTAATTCTAAAACTTCAATTATTGATAGAATCTAAATGTGCATCTACTATATTGTTATAGCTATTTAATAGCCTATACAGTCAGGGTTATTCTGACTTGTAAGCAAGAACGAATATATGGAATGGTACACTTCTTCGACCATTAAAAAGAGTTATGGACGGGCCATAAGGAACATCGTTTGAAAGCCGATCAAGTGAGTGCGCGCACTCACCTTGATTTAGTGGGTCTTCAGGAAAAGTTGTTCAGTATCATGAGTACATGAATATCTTTTGCTATCAAGAATTGATTAAAAGTCTTTTATATTCAGTTGTACAAATAAGAATTTTTTACTTTTCATAAAAAAATACAGAAAAAAGTATCTAATCGACTAAAGTTGCAACATTAACTCCGATTAAAAAAAAACTAAAATCTTTCATCTGTCAATCGACTTCAGTTACGGTTAATCTTGATAGCGATCAAATTTGCCACCAAGATAACGCTCTGTGATCTTTTCTTTCTTAAAGCTGCATCTCTAACCGATCGTGATAAAGATTTATTATATGCGGGCACCCATTGGGTCCCTACACAGTCAATCAGATATATTTTATGATCAGGATGCAGCTATATATAAAAAACAAAGAGAAAGTTGCGCAAACACCGACCTTTGGGTAGATTTTGCCACTTTTACTGCAGTTTTTTTTGGAAAAGTAATTATTTAATCAGCTATATAATCCAATCAAATCAGTTAACTTGATTTATGCAACAATTATATTTTAAATTTAGCATCAATTGCGATTTTTGCCGAAAACGCTTAAATTGGATGGCGTACCTACCTTTAATTTCCTATATAATATTAACTTCTGACAAACGAAAAAAAATTTTTTTCGAAGTGAAAATTAATAGCCAAATTGGCAGAAATCTTTCACGAATAGACATACACATGGCTTTTTTACCGTCTGTGGGGACGTAGTGTGAAAGAGAGATAACAATACCCATGCTTTTACAATACACTTTTCTGGATGTTAGGCTATGACCCGTGGAAACTCCTGTCGTCTGTTGTCAACCGCTTTGTATAAATTTAATGATGTGCGTAATATTTTAAATAATATAGCTATCGCCACTAATACGATGTTTTTATTGCGTTGATACGATCCGGCTTTACAAATTGGTAGCAGAGCGCTAAAATTGCAGACATTTTCGAAAAATTGTAAGCTGAAAAATTACTTTGGTATATTCGACTTAAGAAACAAAAGTGAAGTGAAAATATCAAAAAATGACTGCTTTTTGTATCGAGCCTCTCCAAAAAGATAATTATGATACCTGGTGTATACAAGCACAGGCATTGCTTATCAAATCTAAATTGTGGGTCAAATTAAAAAATGCGTATCAAAGTCAAGGACCAGCTAGAAAGGCCACTTTATTAAAACAATTAATTTTGAAAAAAAAATGGCTAATGGTATAAATGGACGGGCAAGATGGATGTTGAGTAGCTGGCTTAAGTGTCTTTGATATATTATTTTATTTAAAAAAAAATCTTTATGGTTCCAGTTTCGATATGACAAAGATAACTTTACATGTAATCCATAAGTGTGAAAGAGATAGAAATAAACGTCAAGCGTTAAGCGTCTATGTTCGCATTTTAAATTATAAAAGTTCTCTTTTTGTTTCTGCTTCGGTAAGTAAGACAATCAATTTCTGTTAATTTAATATAGTTTATTAAGTATTTTAATGCTTTAGTTAATACATTACCTGTACTCAACCCACGATTCAAAATTCCCAATCGGTTCAACAAATTCAAAAGATTTGTTAGCTCTAAAGAAAAAAGTTACTGTCATTTCAAAGTTTTCGGTTTTTCCTTGCGTGTTTGTTGTACTTATTTGTTTTATTATTTTAGATCTTGACCACAACAAGATGAAAAGAAGAAATATTATTACGCTGGACGACCAGGCTTGTGGATCAGGCTTATCCAAACACCAGTCACTTGCTGCTGCAGCACATCGTAAGTAATGCCCTTCACTTTCAATATCTTTAGCGATTCCGGTTTACTACTGCGACGATGTCAAATGGGAGATTGTCGCCGATTTCTCACGAATGGATAAAAATATCAAACTAAAATTCTTTTCAAATGTCCAAAACCCTTTGAAGGAGTACACATTTTGGTTTATACAACAAATGATACAACCTTTTTTATTCCCATGTCCATATATTTGTGAACGAAATCAAAACCCATTCATCTCATTGATCTGGAAATCTTAGAATCATGAAATTCGGCATAAAAACTAAGTCTTAGTACAAAGAAAAAATCTATACTCATCAAGTATAACAACTTTTCTTAGAACCAATTAAACCCATTACAGTGGACTTCCATTTCAAGTAGGTATGATAGAAGTGGACGTAAACTTTTAATATCAAAGAGCAAAAGTTTTTATAATGACATTTTAAACCGTTAGTGCGCGAGTTCAATCTGCACTTGGTCAGTTCTTTTTAACAAAACTTCAGTTTTGAATAAAAATTATAAACGATCAAACTTTATGAATATTTTATTATTTTTAATTATTTGAAGATTAAACCTAGATATTTCTAACAATTTTATATTAAATATTACTATTATATAATTTAACATATATTAAACAATTTTAAATTTTTACAATTTTAAAGTTTACAAGGTGTAGGTTTACTGGGTTAAAAATATAATCGCAGACAAGTGATCGAATACAATATATAAAACTATTTCATCCCTTAAAACTTGTAATTCTTTAGAGTTACTAACAATGTAGCTACTTTTAGGGTACCGTACCTCAAAAGAAAAAAAAGGAACCCTTATAGGATCACTTTGTTGTCCGTCTGTCTGTCTGTCTGTTTGTCTGTCAACCCTTTATCACACGAACGGGTAGAGGTATCAGGTTGAAATTAATACCATATATTAGGATCCATGAACCACACAAGATCTGAAAATTTCAATTTATTACAACGACGCAATCAAAAGATATGGCATTTTATGTCCTCATCTCCATACATTTATGCAAAAATGCAAAACCTACAGGGTACTTCCCGTTGACCTAAAATTATGAAATTTGGCAAGAAGCTAGGTCTCACAGTACAAATAAAGGGAAAATCTGAAATCATTAAATATTACAACTTTTCTCACAACTAATGGTAACCAATTGTAGTGAGCTTCTGTTTCAAGAACATTCATATATGAGGACATTCATATTTAACAAGTTGGATGGTCGCGGAGGCGATTTTTGTTTTAGTTCTATTTTAAAAATGGAAACACTTACAAACTTGAACATTGGTATGATTATAGTGCATAAGCTATAAAATAACAACAAATAATAAAATTTGGTCAAGCGTGTGGCGGACTCAAAAAATCTTAGCACATTAACTTACTGAAATTTCAACTAAACAATTATGATTATGTGGTGGTACGGTACCCTCGGTGCGCGAGTCCGACTCGCACTTGGCCGGTTTTTATAGATATATGAAAAACATTGTCAAATTAGATAAACCATTTTGTAATCCGACTAAGACAGTAAATAGGTAGGTTAATGAAGAATAGGGTTTGAATTGCTATTGGTATAAAGTAATACTCTGCATAATTATTATAGATATAAACAGAACTTGATTACGACTTTTCTTTGAATCTTAAATTATTTTCAGGAAACATGCCCCAACAAACTTCAAGTAATGGAAACGCATCAACAGGTTTAAATATAGGTATGTAATTTCCATCAATATCTTCATAATTTAAGTTTATAGAAGTTCGGTTCCCGCAGTTTTCAAAAGTCACTACGAATTGTGAATAACTATAATTTTAGCCAGCAACTATCGCATGGGTTGAAGGTTGTGACCTCTCATAAACCCTGGTGTCAGAATTATTAAAATATACGACAGTTTTCAGCACAACTCAAAACGCATGACCAATTTTGAGTTGGGGTGTAGATAATGGGGCGCCATGGAGCATTTTCACAAAAAAAAGATTTTTATTTTTATTGTTTTTAATGATTGTTTTGAATAGATTGAAAGAAATAAACAATTTTTATACTTGAATTTTTTTCTCTACGGCTGTTAGTTATTGAGATAATTGGCTGTAAATATAAAATAAAAATGGTTACACAACCGAATTGGCCCAATTCAATTTTATCATTAGGACAATTTATAGACGGGATGACGAAACGGGGGAACGGGGGGGGGGGGGGGGAGGCGTAGCCCCCCGCTATAATAAACAAATACCAGACAGAATGACTCATACACGGTAGGTTACTCGTAGTTAGGTTCCCTTTTGAACCCACGCAGAAAGAAATGGAGGTTCGCGCAGGGGGTGTCCGTCGACCTAACCTAGAGTCAAGAAGATTTTAATGGAGCTTAAAGTCGCTTTATCCATTTAACGGTAAGCTATTCCAAACATGCTAGAATTCTTCAATTTCATGAACTTAAGGTATTTGTAACAATTTAATGGATTTAATGGTTTTTTATTTTAAGAACGCTTTTTACAACTAAAGGTAAGCTTGATAAACATTTGTTTTCCTTATGTTTTAAAACAACTTGAAAAAGTATTAGTTTTCTGTGATTTTTTAAGTCAGCTTCATTGTATGTCTTACTTTTTCAGAACAATTTACTGGAAAACTATAAATTAAAAGTAAAATTGAATTAATTCAAAAAATGCTTATTTTTGTTCTTTTTATCCAAAACAATCATTAAAAACATTCCTAGGAATTTCTAATTCCTCAGTGCTCCCTGATGGATCCTCTGACTGACAGAGTTATTGAGATGCCAACAACCTGTGATATGACTCATTAAATAACTTTTTTTTAGGCGGTAGTCGGGATCATCGAGCAACCAACCCGCAGCGACCTCCAGTTCCTCGATTAAGCGACGGTGGAACCTTCACAAGTGTTAGCGTAGGTAAGAAATTGTGCATTCATCATCATCACACTGTGTGGGTTGCAAGGCTAATGACCCTGTGTCAGTTTTTGAGTTGTCAACCACTTAACAACTACTTCTGTATATAGTAACCAAAACCAACGGCTTGACGTGCTTTCAAAAGCACAAACTCATTCTCCTTTTTGAATAATCAGTAGATTTAACCTGCAATATAATAATATATTGACTCACAAAGTGATTTTTCTTGCTTTATAAAATCTATTATTGACATAGAAGTTGACGAAAATTTGCGGCAAAAACGTCTGTTTCTTTTGATTGCGTTCGCTTAGAAATTTGATTTTTTTACAGTTTCAAGAAACAGTAGATTTGAGTATTTGATATGAATTTCAGTGTGATACTTTCACGCGTTTCTGAGAAAAAGGGTCTTGACAGATAAACTGACAACAAAATGATCCCATAAGAATTCCGTTTTTAGGGTTCCGTACCTCAAAATAAATAAACGGAACCTTTATACGATCACTTTTTTGTCCGTCTGTCTGTCAAGACCCTTTTTTTTCACAAACGGGTAGAGGTATCAGGTTGAAATTCATAATGAATATTAAGGTCCATAAGCCACACAAGATCTGAAAATTTAAATTTTATACAACGGCGCTATCAAAAGATATGGCTTTTTATGTCCACATCTTCATACATTTATGCACTAAACCAAAACCTTGACGAAAAGTCTAAAATCATTATTTATTAAATTATTATTTATCAATTTTTCTCACAACTGGTAGTAACCAATTAAGGTGAGCTCCCGTTTCAAGATTTTTCTATAAAAGAGGGGTCGAATTGGATGGTCGCAGAGTTTTTAAAGTAAAAAAGCAAGAACTTTTAATATATCATATGGTAGATAGGTACGGAACCCTTAGGATGCGAGTCCGACTCGCACTTGGCCGGTTTTTTCCTTTCGAAGTACAGAATCCGAAAAATGATTGGATTCTGATGACAACCAAAGATACACTAGCCAAACCTAGGGCGGACCGACAAAGCGGGTTGACGGGGGAGTGCAGCCCAACCCCCGCCACAAAAAAAAGAAAGTGAAACTATACAGAGTGTTCATTTTATTGCGTGCCATAGCTCAGGGGCGAATTCAATATCCGTAACTGAACAAGTTTTCCTAAAGAACATAGGTCGAAAAACAATAAAGAAATTGGACTTCCCATACTAAGTGACCACACAATTGTATGGGAAGTCCTAAATTAGTTATTATTTTTCGACCTAAATTCCTTGAGAAAAGTTGATTGATCTGTTGCAGATACTAAACCCAATCCTGAACTATGGTATTGTACGCAATTAAGTTAACACCCTGTATAGATCGGTTAGGTTAAACTAGGTTCCCTTGTGCTTAAGGACTGCGTCGTCAAGTAAACGGATTCTTGTAATAGTTTGTACAACTTATGACAACATAATTTTTATAAAATAATTATTTTTCCATTCAACTTTTTCAAGCCAAGTTCTCGAAAACTATAAAGTTAACTTAAAAGACTAAAGTGTTTATTTTTGATAAAACTATCTAAATCAATCTTTAAAAAAAAAAACGGAACGAAAACGGTAAAAAAGAAAATTTTTCTAATTTTTTCAAAAATAAGTTCAATATCACTTATACTCGTACTTTATAAAAAAACGTTGTCTCAAAAATGTCTGTCGGTCGGACGGTTGGTCGGTCTGTCCGTCACGCTTTGGCCTAGCGGCTAAACAAATGGTCCGATTAATGCCATATTTTAAATTAAGAGTTTTAATCCATCGAAGGTTTTTGAGTGGTTTTCTGCTGGTTATCATTTTGAAAATAGCTATCATACCGTCCGCATGAAGAGGATATAACCAAGGTCTGTCTGACATTGACCAACTCTGACTGTATGAAAAAGTCATTGATCTAGGTCTGTCTATATAAAAACGACATCGACCGGGTGTCCGCATGAAGAGGATATAACCAAGGTCTGTCTGACATTGACCAACTCTGACTGTATGAAAAAGTCATTGATCTAGGTCTGTCTATATAAAAACGACATCGACCGGGTGTCTGTATGAAGAGGACATTAACCAAGGTCTATTTGTATGAAAAGACATCGAACAATTCGACTGCAGGAAAAAATTATTGATCCAGATTTGTCTGTATGAAAATAACATCAACCAAGTGTCTGTATGAAGAAGAAAAATAACAAGAAATCAAGAAAGAAGGAGCAACGGAATGTCTGTATGAACAGAACATTAACCAAGGTCTGTCTGACATTTACCAACTCTGACTGACTGTATGAAAAAGTCATTGATCTAGGTCTGTGTATATAAGAACCACATCGACCGAGTGTCCATATGAAAAGGACATTAACCAAGGTCTGTCGGAGATTGACCAACTCTGACTGTATGAAAAAATCATTGATCTAGGTCTGTCTATATAAAAACAACATCGACCGGGTGTCTATATGAACAGGGCCCTGAGGCAAGTGGCTTTCTATTATCGCAAATGCTATAGAATAGAATAAAAATATATGGGATTGACATTAGCTGTCACGCAACATTTCGTTAGCTAATGTCAATCTCATACATTTTCATTCTATTCTACTAACGTTTGCGATTGTAGAAAGCCGCTTGACTAAGAGCCCAGGACATTAACCAAGGTCTGTTTGTATGAAAAGACATTGATCAATTCAACTGCAGGAAAAAATCATTGATCCAGATTTGTCTGTATGAAAATAACATCAACCGGGTGTCTGTATAAAGAAGAAAATAACAAGAGATCAAGTAAGATGAAACAACGGAATTGTTTATAATTATAATGTTATTAATAATTTATAAATAAATACTTTACTGTTACACACATAACACATTAACAAAAAAAAACAGAAAATTCTATAATATATCATTTCACATTTTACCAAAAAAAAAAGATTATCAGATCGAAAATACGTAAAGTAGATATTGTAGTAAATACAGAACATGATAAAAATTGTGATACATAGATATAAATATTTAAGACTTATTTTTATTAATGAAGTTCAACTGTTTGTATAATGTTATTTTGATCAACCATACCTTTTAGAGCACCAATTATTAGAATGATTATAACCAATGATTAGAATTACCAATGAAATATTGTTATTAAAATAATCTACATTATAATTAAAAAAAAAATTTTTGTAACGATCATATCGTTTTAGAACAATAATATTATTTGTTTGAAATCATAAGCATGTGTAAGATAAGTTTGGCTCTGACGGTTATTTTTGCGCATGGGTATCAAACGGAGAGCCAATAAACAATTCACACACATCCCCCCACCTGCCAGGCTCACCCTCGCGACTCATTTTTTGACTTCTTTGCATTAACAGTCACAGCCAAAGTTATACTCGTATTTACGATGTATAGGTATTTAAATAGTGTGCAATATTAACAAGTAGGAATGATACAATCCTGCATTAAGTTATTTTTGTATATGTAACTGAAAATAAAAATATGAAAAAGGCAAAAAAGTACTAAAAAGAATAAATATAAGATCCGTACAAAAAGTCACAAAAAATTGCAAAAAAAAATTGCAAAAAGTGCAAAAAAAAATACAACAAACATAGTCAAAATCACATCTAGCTTGATACATGAAATGCGATTTTAGCGCATAGAAAAAAAAACAATTTCATAAGCTGGACATGGTTTTGATTATACTATTAATTCATTATTAATTTAAATTTTTTTTCAAAATTATATCATCAAATTGAAATAAAAAATAGGTCTCACCACACAACTTACCAAAATCAATTTTAAGCTTTGGTTTAGGGAGATCAATTTTTATTTAATTTTAGATGATATTTCTTGAGATAAATTATTCAATATCGTAGACTGAAGTAAAATATTTGTACATCACCCAAAAATTACAAAACCTGTTTTACCATTTTAAATGAAGGCTAATATATCAAATATAATTAATATTTCATTGTAATTTTTGTGTATGACCATTTGTTTTCAAAAATATTAACAATATTATATTAAATTTTCTATAGATAAAAATGTTGTATAAGTTACTATCCTACATATTATTAAATTGAAAAACCTAGAGTTAAAATGTTTCTCAAGAAATCGATTTTCTACAAAAAGTGCTTACAAAAAGTATTTTTTATCTAAAAAAACTAATACTTCGTGTAAACACTTATGAAACTAACCATCAAAAATTTATCAAAAAGATAGTTTCATCAACAGAATCACCTGCCTTTTTTTCCGCGTGACAAAATATTAAAATAGTCCAAAGAAAGATTCATATTACAAACATTGAAACCAATTTTTTTATGTTGAACTATCTAAAAATATATAAAACTATATTATTTTTGTTAATTATTAAATTTGTTTTGTATTAACACTAAATATGTACGTACATAAAATAACATACAACGTAATTTTTTTAAATCACTAATAACATGTTCAATTCAATATTTGTAATAGTTGCCTTTGATATTAGTTGTTACATCAAATAAGGCATAAACTTAAATCAGAAAACAATAAAAAAAAACTATTCAGTTCAGTAAATTGTTTTTATTGTCTGAGCGTAAAGTAAATGTTATTGATTTAGTTAATTTTACTTTGATTAAATATACAGGGTATCCCACAGCTAAGTAAATGGAAGAAAAGTATCTTAAATTTTTAAGATTGATAATTTTACTCAAAGGATGATAAATCAAATGGTACTCCTTTAAGACACTACTTACGTTTCTTAGAAAAGTTTAATTCAAACGATGAGCCTATCGGTTGATGCTATAAAAGTACAGATATATTTTTTTCATACTGAATTGATTTCGGTACGGCATTCGTTTTAAAAAAAGTATCAAATGCTTTTTTTTTTGCTTTGAAAAAAATTTATTATCTTTACTTTATGAGACTCTTGTGACATAGTTGTGGGATATCCTGTATAACTATGAAATAGTGAAATATTAAAAGGATTGTTTCGTACTGATTTAAAATTGTTTCATAATTTTTGTTATTTTTTACATATCTGCGATTGAGATATAGATAAAACAGTAAAATTTAAATTCCTTTTGAAATTCCACTTAACTAATATTTTAAACAAAACAGTAACATAGAACGAATTTCCTTTGATTTGTATGTAACGTGGATTAGGCCTACAGGGGATACCACGTAAAAAAAACGCGCCACAGAACTTTACCTCATAATAAGGTGGTGTGGAAATAAGTTGAAAATATTAATGTTTAGAAAAATAGTAAACAAATACAATGTTTACACTACCCAAATCCATCATTTACAATCGGAAAAAAACGTATAAGATTTTTTTAAATATCTTTGGTTCAAAAATAGACAACTATTTGTCCTTAGATCGAAGGCGAATGCGCGAAACAGACTTACTAAGGATAAAGTCAGATATGCGAAGACTATTTGCCAATGGGAAGCTGCAGCATAAATAGATATTTATGTGTTTTTTTTTTCAGTATATAGGATACTAAAATCGTCACAAGAATACAAAAAACAGCCTATGCTTGAGGACTAAAAACCTAAACTACCAACAACCTTGGAGTAATTGCAGTTCGAGAACAGTGTAAGACTGTAAGTTACCTAACTTCAGGTTACCAATTAACCAGTTATAAACTCATTTTTAATATACAAGGTGTAAAGGACGGTAAACCGAAAACTGAAAGGGCGCGTTCAGTTAATGAAACCAAAACAACTGAACCAAAAATTATTAATACAATTTCTAAAGATTATATAGAATACAGAAAGGCTATGTTCAATTAACGAATCTGCATACAACATCATAAACTTGATTGGACAATTGGTATGGAAGCCGTTTTTTTAAATTTCCTAAAAATTACTGAAAGATGTTCAGTTACGATAACTGACATGCTCTTATAATTTTCGAAAATCTATCCCTTACACTCTATATAAGGTCCTAATGAAATAGTGAACATAATTTTAATATGTTACTCAGACCATGAAACTGAACAACTTTCCCCAAGGAACATACGTCGAAATACGAAAAATCAAATTTTGACCTCCCATAGAAACTGCAACAGCTGATAGCGCATTTTGTATGGGATGTCAAATTTGGTTTTTCGTATTTCGACCTACGTTCCTTGGGGAAAGTTGTTCAGTTTCATGGTCTGAGTAGCCTACTAAAATTATGTTCACTATTTCATTAGGACCATATAATATAAGGTGCGTCCTATTCAACTGTGTTTCTTTAAGAATGAACAACTTTTCTTAAAGGAACAGGTCGAAATATGAAAAAAAAAATCCTATAAAAATTGCATCAGCTGATAGCGTATTTTGTATGCGAAATCTAACTTTTTCGTATTTCAACCTATGATCCTTAGGAAAAGTTGTACAATTTTATGGTCTGAGTAACATACTACAACTAAGAAGTACTACAACTAACATAATAAGTTTAAAAATACAATAAAAAAACAACCCCTCAGCATACAGTTGCAAAACTTTCGTGATCAGAAAGAAAGAACAACCATCACTCGTCCATGAACGCTTTGCCTCTTGGACAACCTATAGAATTGCAAAGGATAACATTTTTTTTTTCTTTTTAAAGTTCTGAACCAAAATGGTAAAAACGAAACCCTTATAGTGCGATTTCGTCTGTCTGTCTGTCACACCTGTTTATCATAGCAACAACTCATGCTATCGACTTGAAATTTAGAATAGTTTTAGAATAGGTATAATTGCCCAATTTTATTACAAACAAAAGAATTATAAAAATATGAATATTATTGTTGAGAAAGTTCAAATAGGGGAAGCAAAATTTAAAAATGGAGTTCTCTTTCCCCCTCCCCCTCTTATCGCCAAAGTATGAAAAAGAAACATCAAAATTTATTAACGTAAATAGGCATATAGGGTGACTTTTAATTAGTTCTTGATAGCAAAATATATGCATGTAGTCATGATACTGAACAATTTTTCCCAAGGAACATAGGTCGAAATACGAAAACCCAAATTTAACCTCCCACACAAAATCCACTATCAGCTGATGCAGTTTTTATCGGAGGTCAAAACTTGATTTTCTCGACCTATGTTCCTTGGGGAAAGTTGTTCAGTATCATAAGTACATTCATACCTTTTTCTATCAAGAATTAATTAAGTCACATCGTTTTATTTTTTCTTTACTATATAGGATGACTTAAAAAAAAAACCTTTACAAACAAATTTAGTTTTGCAGTCCTAAAAATGTACTTCATAGCTACTAAAAAATCTATATGTATATCAGAACCTTTGTAGTCTGACTCGCACTTGACCGGATTATTTTCTTTTCTTTACTCAATTATTTCTATCATTTTTTCAGATATGTTAACAAGCAAAATGAACTGCTTCGACTCATTGCATTACCTACCTACAACAAAAACATGAAGATAAAAATAAAATGTAAACTTCTACCAATGCTTCTACTCAAAATGAAAATAACATACTCGTACCTACCTACTCCTATACAGAACTTTTGATATACCTATGTCAACATCTCGGGTGGTTGCTTTACCCATGAAACTAAATGACTTTTTCAGGTTCCATAGAAACTGCATCAACTGATAGAGCATTTTATAGAGGTCAAATTAAAAAAAGAGAAATTATGTTATATGACCGCGCGGTACAAGATCAAACTAATCACTGTTTCTTGCCTACATAATCACGCGGTACATATATCATCATAACATCCCATGAAATACATACACTACAGGACAAGGAGCTCCCTCCAGAATTCTACCTTTTGCTGAAAAAATATGGAGGGAAAATGCCATAGTCACCTCGCTTGTTAGCGTTACGGCTGGCACCATGGACCGCGGTTGTAGGTGACCGCAGTAAGATACAAAGGAGGATGCTGCTACCCATCCTCCAGTTAACTCTTAGTCGCCTCTTAAGACACCCAGGGGTATGTATGGGTTGGTACTATTCTTTGCCCGCACCACACGAGACGGTTCATGTATAAACAACTTTTATAGGTTTACTGTTTTTACTTTACTGTACCTACGTGTAACTTGTTTTTCTTTACATACATACATACATAACATCACGCCTTGTTCCCGTCGGGGTAGGCAAAGACCACAGTTCTCCACCTGCTACGATCTTGACATACTTCCCTTGCTTCCTGAACCTTCATCAATCCTTTCATACATGCTCGTCGGTTTAGGGTACTTTTAACCTGGCCTTTATTCAGAACGTCTTGAAGTTGGTCATGGTACGTTCGCCAAGGCCTTCCCCTTCCAACGTTTCCATTCACTGCTTTCACATTGTTTTTCTTTCCTATTTTGTATTTATATTATTGTGGGTTATTTGCCTAAATAAACAGCTATTATTATTACACCGCGGTATTTTTGAGTTAGGACAGCAAGAGCAAGTACTTTTACCGTTTCAGCTACATAAAAAAATATCTTACGAGTCTTACCACAACTTTCATCAAATTTTGATCCCCATTCACAAATATTCTAAAAATGTACAGTGAACAAGAAAATGGCATTATTACACAAATAAGCTTTTTGTCCTTGCTATTCCATCCCAAAATAACACCCTGTACACAGCATGTAACAGATAGATGTGATAGTACTGAAGGGTGTGATTTCTACCCATAAAACTGAAAACTACCAAGGAACATAAGTCCAAGTAACAAAAACCAAATTTGACCTTCCATACAAAATGCACTGTCAACTAATACAATTTCTATGGGGAGACAAAAATTAATTTTGTTCAATGATGATGTTCCTTAGGAAAAGTAGTTCAGTTTCATGGACAGATTCACACTCTTTAGTAGGTACTCGTACTATCACATCTATCTATTACACGCTAAATAAAAAAAGGTATTTTGTTTTTACTATAAGTATTATTTTAATGTAGATACAATAACAACATTGAAAGAGAACGAAGGACACTGTCAGTGAGAACTAATATGATAGCCCGCAGGTTGTACGGTACTCAAAGAAAGTTAAAATTACCTTATCCAGAGTAACTGCATGACCGTTTGTTTACACATGCAGCCTGTAGGCTAACTACACTCAAAAAACTTAAAGTACCCTTCGTGTCCAGTGTACTCGTAACAATGCCTACAGAACGCTGTTGGGGCTGCCGCAGTGCTTCCAGGATGTTTGCAGAAGCACGCGTTGATTTTTTTTATTCAATAATGCGTGATGCACCGCGTGCAGGCCAGCTCCAACAGTATTCTGCAGATGATGGCGGAAAAGATATATCATTCATAGGTGTGGCACTATTACTTGATTTCCCATGATCTACGAAGTAGCAATCACATAGAATTCAGGAAAGCTGATAATAACATTCATACCTGTATGATATTTAAATTTAGACTTGGTTAATTTATATTATAATGTAGTGAGTCATAGTTACTTAAATAAATGATTATTATTAATAAAAAACAATCAATACCAAAAAATATTTTTTTTTATTATCCAAAAAATGCACAAAAAGTAAGTAACTAACCTTTAATAAGTAAGCTCTGAAAAGTTAAAATCACATTAATCTTAAGATACACATAAAAATTTATTCTTTTGTTTACTCCATAAACATAACTAGAGTCCCACTACAAGTTATTAATTTATATAAATAATCAATCAGATATAAATGTAGATAATAATATAGCCTCTTCCTGTGTCTTGTGTTCCAAGTAATAGTTTCTTCTTTCTTTTGTGCTTATAGTAAGTCTCTTAACACAAGGTGCCTTTCGGCAAAGGCCTCCTTAAACTCCTTCCAGTGTGCTCTGTCCTATGCTACTCTCTTCCAGAGAGGGCCATCAGTTAGTTTAAGCTCGTCTTCCTATCGTTTTTGTGGGCATCTTCTTTTTTTTTTTTTTTGGTCCCCTAGGATACCATTCTGTGACCTTTTTTCTCCATTTCCCTGGAGAGCTCTCCAACATGTGACCAGTCCATCGCCATTTCTGTTGGTCTATGCGAGAGAGTATGTCAGTAGGTTCAGGATCTTAAATCTTCAATTCATATCCTTTCTGATTTCCTTACCCCGAGCATGATCTTTTGCTAGGGGTAAGGATATATGTATAGGCCTGAAAAAAAAATGTCTTAATATTATTATCTCCATTATGAGGCTTCAGTAACTAGAAAGTATTGAAGCCAAAATTATCAGAAATTAAATTAGCAACAGCGTTCAAAACAAGTCTATCTATGTCAGTTATTTTCTGCACAAGAGTGACAGACGAGCCAATGAATGATTTGCTCACGGCATGTGGGCCCTGCTCCTCATTTTTAGACTTCTGCTCATTAAAAATCACAGACTGAGTTATTTTTCACACAGTATACCATAGTTGTGGCTGACTATGAACTACAATTATTCGTAGCTACAATATATAAAATATTATGATACACAAAAAAAAGCTGCCGTTCATCATCCAGAATGAGTTGGTAGGTATGTATTACTCTTTGCCAGCACAACATAAACTAAAAGATCATTATATATATGAGAATTCTAGAGTTGCACTTGCTGTTGTTGGTGACCTCAGTGTTTATGATGATATGATTCACAGACAAATTCTGCTGCCAATCCTTCAGTTCATTAGCCCTTAGTCGCCTCTAAAAACACCCACTGGTAAATATAGGTTAGTACTATTCTTTGCTAGCACAATTCTAGCATCTAATGAAGACTTTAAACTCAATACAATAAACTATTGTCTACTAACTACTAAAAAAACATCAGAGTTTCCTTCTAATATTCATACTATTATTTGGTACGATAGTAATTGGTGGTGTAAGTACCCAAGTTCAATAGGTATGCAAAATCCTTCAATACAAACTTGGTAAAAATAGACGCTGAAATATCAAAGAAATACTTAATAAAGTGCCGTTTGAGTAATTCTAACAAAGAACTAACCACCCCATCTCTAATTGTAGGTGTCGTAAGAGGCGACTAACAATTTATAAACCAGGGAATGGACAGTGCAGCGTTTTTCTGAGTATCGTAACATCTTACATACCTTCTGCGGCCACCAATAAAAGTCGCCAGCCAAAACGCTTACCTACAAGAAGCGTAGTGACTATGATAAATCCCCTCATATGTCCCACGCATTTATAAAAATATGTAGTTTTCTTTTTTGACAAATTCCAGTTCTGCTTGCATTGCAACTAGCAACCAGTGTTGTCAGATCGGGAATATAAAAATTTGATAATGTTTAAAAAATGAATTTACATATTAATTCGACTTACATTCCTTGTGTATATAAAGTTGTGAACCACTTCTAGAATAATTAAAAAAACGTTGTTTATCACCTAATATAGTTTTATTGATGGTAAGACTTTTGTATTTCAGAAACCAGTAAAGTCACATATTTGTTTGAAAATGAACACAGGGCAATACACTTTTGTTATAATAGTTTTAAAATTTAACAACAAAAACGGAAGTAAGTACTAGAAACAGTAGATTTACAGACAATAGAGCATCAAAAAATCATTAAAATGCTAAAACGAAACTCGGATTTATTCTCAAAAAAGCGATGTCAATGTAGAAAAGTGATACACTTGGCAACACTAAAGATTTTTTTACTTGCAACGTTCCATTACATGTCAGTTAATTTCATTGATGTTCAAATGGAAATCACCAAAATTAATTACTTATTCTTACTTATTGTTTGTAAATTTAAATATTATATTAATTTACATAATGCAAAAACAAAAAAAAAATATAAATAAACAATTTTAGTTCTTATAAAACTATTTGACAGTTATAAGTACATGAAATGAAACGTAATTCACGTCGGCTGCGTTTTGTTTTTGTGAATCTGTTACGAAAGATCATATTTAATTCAGTTTGAAAATAAAATAATAACAAATTATTTCATTTCTATTTTCTTGAAATTTAATGTGTCAATAAAAATACGTAACAAACATAAGCAATAAAATGTTTGTTTAACCTCAGCGGATCGATCTCCAATGTCTATATTTTGAACAAAACGCAAAAAAAGAAAAAAAAATCCATAGAAAAAATATCCCGCCAAAAGCACAAAACAAGAAAAACCTGCACATCTATTTGCGTAAGTTCAAAATCATTTTATTAATTTTATATCATATTTAGATTAGTAAACAGCATAATAATTGAGATTCTATACTATTTAATTATAAATATTTGCTTAGTCTAATTAATTTACTTGTACAATGTTTCCATCAAAGAAACTTTGCGCATTAGCGCAGGTTTTCTACTTTGTTCGAAAGTAAGTAAATATGCATTATATATGATAAAGACAAGGTTTATCTGATAGACGACAATTATGTGCCCATGAAGATAAATTCAGGACGTTCTGAATAAAGGCCAGGTTAAAAGTACCCTAAACCGACAAGCATGTATGAAAGGATTGATGAAAGTACAGGAAGCAAAGGAAGTATGTCAAGATCGTAGCTGGTGGAGGACTGTGGTCTCTGCCTACCCCGACGGGAAAGAGGCGTGATGTTATGTATGTAAATAAGTAACTTTCCCAATAAAACATAAATAAAAATAATAAAAAAGAATTTCAACCTTCAGTAGATCGCTTTATGTAATACCATATTTTTCCTAATAACCTATAATCTTTTAATAAAAATTGTTCAGTTCTATAAACATATTCACATCCTTGAAATAAAGTCGTTGTACCTTTCCTGTTACACATTGTAAACAGGATGTTAATTTAGAATTGATAAAATACCAGTAACTGAACAACTTTTACCAAAGAACATTAGTGATAAAAAAACAATAGTTTTATTTTAACTTCCCTTAGAACGTTTATCAGATTATAATACGTTTTGTATGAGAGATCAATGTTTTATAGTAGGTATTTTGCGTGGAAAAAGCTAATCAGTTGCCTGATACTGAATCCGTCCCTGAGCAACTATAGTACGCAATATAATTAACATCCTGTATATCTTTGAAAATCTTACCAACACACCCGTGGTAAAACCCATACATACCCGTGGGTGTTGTAAGACGCGAATAAGAGTTAACTAGAGGATGGGCAGCAGCATCCTCGTTTGAATCTTACATCTTACTTACTGCGGTAATCTACTGCCGCGGTCCATGGTGCCAGCCATAACGCTGACAAGAGACGTTTCCACATTTTTCCAGCAAAAGCTAGAATTCTGGAGGGAGCTCCCTATCCTGTAGTGGACGTTTCATAGGATTTTATGTTGATAATTATGATGATATCTTTGAAAACATTGTAAATAAATAGGTATATCTACTTACTTTCAAATGAGAACAAATCTCAAACACAATATGTCTACATGATTTTATAAAAAAAAGTTTTTTATCACTCAAAATATAAAATTAAAAAAGTTTTTCTATAAAAAATAATATTAAAAATAAAATTTTTAATTGTTTAATTTTAATTTCAGACAATGGATCGTCATAATAAAAATTCTGTAAGTATCTAAATAAGAAGTATTAACGTCCAATATTTATAGTACCTACCTATTTTTAGAATGATTTTTGATTCGTTTTTGATAGCAAAAGGTATCAAATAATTCGTAATTACTCGTACAAACAACTTTCTCAAAGATTGGGTTGAAGGATAAAAAAATTTTTACCATCCAATACAAACCTTGCGTCATTAATAGTAAATTGTTTAAGGTAGGCATGACCAAAATTTTCTTTCATTTTCGACCAATATTTTTTAGGAGAATTATTTGTAGTCACTAGCATACCTATATGCATATTCTTTACTACCAAAAACAAATTAAAAACTTATATTTGCATCTACTTAACTATTTTCTGGAAAACAATGAACAATTAAGTATAATGAAATTTAATTAAAATAGAAATATTATGAAGAAAAAAATCTGTTTAAGGAAAATTATTTATAAAAAAATTCATTTTCATATTTAGAGTATTTCTTTGAAATAACACAATTAAGAAACCCTACATTAAATTACCATCAGACCTATACAAAGTGAAGCTTGGCCGCCCAGACACAAATTTTTTAAATAAATTTTGTATCAAAGTAAACAAAACAAATAATAATATAAAGTTTTCTGAATCACGCTACCTAGATACTACATATTTCTTTTGAAAACACTTATCCACAAGTAATAAATATCAATTTTTCAATTCTTTTACTTAATTTAATAATGTAGTCCTAATAATAGGTAAATAAATACTATATCTTTTTTGGTATCAAATATGAATAAAATAAAAAAAAATATAATACACTATTGCAGAAAAGAAGTTCAAGCAATAGGAGAGGTTTGAATAAACGTAGGGGCAGCGGCGGCGGCGGTACAAATAGGGCCGGCGGCGGCAGCAGAGGCGGTGGCGGCGGGCAAGAGGCCCGACGCCGCCTCAACGCCGATCTGCGTCGGGCCGCTGAGCTGGTGCACAGGCATTACCAAGACATGCGGCGCGCCACTGAAATGGAAAGGCGCGCTGAAGAAGACATAGAGCACGCTGCTGCAGAAGAGCAGCGTGCTCAAGAACTCATTCAGCGCGCCAAAGAGCAGCTTCGTCAAGAAAATCAACGGCTTGTTGAAATTCGCCGCCGCCGCGCCAATAGAGAGACGCACGGAGAGACGTCATCGAACATAGAAGATGGTGAATATTTTCATATCTTTTTAACATGATATCCATTCTCCCTCATAAGTATGACAAAAAAACAACTTTAAGTTTACAATTTTTGAAATGACACCACATAATTATTGTTTCTACATACAAAACTATTAGCTGATAGATCTTAATCAGAATATAGCCATTAAAATTAAAAAAGCATACAAAAAAAGTTGTTGTTGTTATGTAATTATTCAGCCTACCTACTAAAAAGGAGGTAAATGGATATCAAGTTGAAAAAATAAACCTTAGCATATAAGGTCTATAAATATAAAGTACAAAAGAAAAAGATTGAAACTGAGCAACTTTCCCTAAGGAACAAATGTCAAAACACGAAATTTGTTTTACTTTCCATACATAATGCGCTATCAAATAATTCTGATCCTATGGAATGACAAAAAATAGTTTTCATATTTCGACCCAAAGGCAAATTTTTTAAAGAAAGTTGTTCAGTTTCAATAGCAAATTCACATCCTACAGGGTTGGTATACCCTTTTCGTTACACCCTATACATCAATAATTCGTTTCAAGAGTCAGTGCCATAGCTTACCAACGCATTTTGCAGCTTTATCAAGACTATTGTGTTCCTTATAGCATAAGTCCTACTATCAGAAAAAACAAGTTTGTAAAACAATATAATTTTTTCGACAAATACAGCGTGAATTTTCATTCGTTTTAAAGCTCATGCCCAGTGATTCTACTCATTAAAACAAGCAACTTTACCGAAGAAAAACATTTTTTACTAGAAAGAAATTTTTCACCTTCCCATACAAAAGGAGTCGATCACGTGACCACTTTACTATGGGGACACGAAAAAGTTTTTTTCTTCGGGAAAGTTGCTTGTTTTCATGAATAGAATCACTGGGCTTCGGCTTTAAAACGAAAGAAAATTCACACTGTATACTCTGGTTTGTCTGGTTAGTAGTGATTTGTCTGGTTCTGTGTCTGCAAAATGTTTTGGTAAGCGTTGACATTAATTCGTGAAACAGATTATATACAAAATGGTATGTACACTGTGTACAAAATAACTTTGTCAGTCAAAAAATTAATCGCGGATGTGTGCCCCAGGGGGCGAGCGAATCGTTCTTTAGGGTCCTCCGCCAGTCCATGCGCGAAAAATAACCATCATAGACAGACTTGAACGCGCTGTAGGTAATGCAATTGAATGCATATGGCACATATGATATAAATGAAACACAATTAACTATACCTACAGCATACAAAATAACTCTGGTTGTGACCGTTAATGCGCAAAAATAAAAAGAACCCAGTCCGTACAAACATGATATACATATAAGTAAAAGTTATGGTATTTTTATTACTAAAAAAAATATTGTACGATGTAACTAAAATTTAAGATTTTCGGAATTTTTCCTTTAACGTTTCTTCGTACCAAATTACAAAATTATGAGTTCACGGGAAATACCCTGTAGATTTTGATTCCCTTGTGTGTCGAAAATTTACGGCATAAACGACTGTATATTTTGATTACGATAGCTTAGAAGTTTTATTTTTTCACTGTTCCAAAGTACAGTAAACTTGAGTATTTGATATAAATTTCAGCTTGGTACCTCCACGCGTTCCTGAGAAAAAGGGTCTTTACAGACAGACAGACCAACAGTCAGACGGACAACAAAGTGATCTTATAAAGATTCAATTTCTTCCTATTGAAATACAAATCGTTCATTGACTCTCCGCCTATCACTAATGCGCAGAAAATAACCGTCATAGCCAAACTTATCTTGCATACACTGTACAAAAACATAGGATTTTCTTACTACAAAATGAAAAGATTCACTTAACCGACGATTTTTTTACAAAAATTTGATAGCTATTGATTAATGTTTCTTTTTTTTCAGATCTCTTGTACTTAGTGGACGATTTAAAAAAAAAATTATAAATAAGTTATTTATAGTATAGTTAATAAGTTTAAATAAATTTTAGTTATAGATTTAATTAAATTAAATAAATTTTAAAATGTTTCTTTTCTTTTATTGTTCAAACACAACAATTAATAAAAATAGTAGGGTTCCGTACCCTAAGGAGGAAATATGGGACCCTGTTAAATATCTCTGATGTCTGTATATCAACAAGCTGTAGTTAAGGGGATGATAAGACCTAAATACGCTTTACTTGAGCAGGTTTTAAACGAAAAGTGATGAATATATGGCAGTGAAAAAAAATTATGTGATAATTAAGCATCTTTACAAGAATATGGCCGACTCCGAAACACGATTAAATATATTTTGTACACCATAAAAAAATTCCAAAGTTACCTCTGCTTTTTGCTTTACACCGTTTTTCTTAAGTACCCATTAATCTGATTCCTAAACTTTTACACATTATTCAATATATTATGCATAATAATATAGCTGTTTTATAATTAATATTATGGGTACAGATTTTGAGAAAAATGCAAAAATGAGCGAAAAAAGTAAAACAGGGCGAATTCGCTCCGTTCTAGCACGCGCATTCTGCCCTTTGTTAGAAAGGGAGGTACGAGTAATTCAGCTCTTATCAGCCCCTTAAAGATACATGCAGGTAAATCCTAATAATGAAATAGTGAACATAATTTTAGTATGTTACTCAGAACATGAAACTGAATTTAGGAACAGTTATGTTAAAATACAAAAAACAGAATTTGACATCCCAAACAAAATCGCTATCAGCTATGATGCAGTTTCTATGAGAGTTAAAAAAAAATGTGTAAGCAAGGCCCTGTAGTTAGGGTGCTGGTTGCAATTTGGGTATATGATTTGCTCATGATTCATATTAAAAGGGAAGATAGATCAGCTCAATACGAATCGATTTGGTCCTTACAAGTTTTTCTGTGCGTCGCTGCGTTTTTGAGTTAAAGCAAAAAATGAAAATAAGATACTAAATAATGTTTTTTTCTGTCTGCCTTTGTGGCTCCTGCTTAAAATACTTCTGAAGATGTAGAAAATCGAAGAGGCAGACATGCAGGGCTCTGCATTATCACGGGACGAAGTAGTGAATTTTTGCATTTTGGAACGCTGTTACTTTACGACGCAGTGCTATTATGGTGGCAGACCATTTTTCTGGGGTTTTATACATTGTATTTAATCAGATAGTCATAGTCTGCCAGGTGTACGTTTCAAAGTAAAATTTAAAAATAGTTAAAACTTAATTTCTCAAAAACGCAGGGGTGTCCACCAATATTTTTTGTATATTTTTGAGGATGCTCCTTATCATCAGTCAAAGAGGCAGACATGAGCAAATCATATAGAAATTTGTCCTTCATCACCCTTACTAATGCAGGCTGACAGCTATTTAAACTGACATCTGCAGCGTGTTAAGCCAACTGTTCAATGGCTCATGCAACTGCGAAGCCATAAAAAAAAAAAAAGCCAACTGTAACAAATATTTTATTATTATTAAGGTTTTAAAAATTTTATTCTCTCTTTTCGGAGGTGCTATTCCCGCCGATCGGGCCTAATTATTACCTATGTAGTTTATCATTCCTAAATCTCGAGCAATTAAGTCCCGGACCTTTTGAAGGCGTGCTTTTGGTTTCTAGACGGATTGCTTTCAAAATCGATATCTGAGAGTCCGAGTCGACTGCAATGACGAATCAGATGTCAGAATTGAAAAAAATGGCCGCCATCTTGAATTTTTCAATTTCTCGATCGATTGCTTTCAAAATCGATATCTGAGGGTCCGAGACGTCTCCGATACCGAATCAAGAATAAAATTTTGAAAAAATGGCCGCCATCTTGATTTTTTTTGTTACTAGACCGATTGCTTTCAAAATTGATATCTGAGGGTCCGAGACGTCTTCAATACCGAATCAAATGTCAGAATAAAAAAAAAGCCGCCATCTTGAATTTTTTAGTTTCTTGATCGATTGCTTTCAAAATCGATATCTGAGGGTCCGAGAGGTCTCCGATTTCGAATCCAATGTCAAAATTGAAAAAAAATAGCCGCCATCTTGATTTTTTTTGTTACTTGACCGATTGCTTTCAAAATCGATATCTGAAGGTCCGAGAGGTCTGCGATACCGAATCAAAAGTCAAAATTGAAAAAAATAGCCGCCATCTTGAATTTTTTTGTTTTTTGACAGATTGCTTTCAAAATCGATATCTGAGGGTCCGCAAGGTCTCCGACTTCGAATCGAATGTCAAAATTGAAAAAAATAGCCGCCATCTTGAATTTTTTTGTTTCTTGACCGATTGCCGTCAAAATCAATATCTGAGGGTCCGAGAGGTCTCCGATACCTAATCAAAAATAAAATTTTAAAAAAGGTCCGCCATCTTGTATTTTTCCATTTCTTGACTGATTGCCTTCAAAATCGATATTCTGTCCCGGATAACAAAACCAACAGCCACAACACCTCACGCGGGCTGCTTGCAGCCCGCGCACCCACGCGACCTCTAGTTATACTATATAAAGCTCAATTACCACTGACTCACTGACTGACTGACTGACTGACTCATTGACACAATTGTTCTCCATGAAAGAGGCGAAACCGGTGAAAGTGATGTATGGAAAAGTTGTACGACCAGGTCTGATGAGTACCCGAAAAATCTTAAACCTTGGAAAAGTCTTCAGCATCAGGGTAGGGGTCAACGGCCCGTAAAAACTGTAAGGGATAGGTGGGTCGACCTCGAACAAAAGTCGACCCACACCCTGGTCAAATTCTACCTAGGGTAAAAAAAATCCAAAATGGCGGAAAACAAAATGGCCGACATACAAATTTTATGTAAAAAATATTCAAAGTCCAATAAATCCTAAACAAAAAGAGCAAAGTACAATGTTCTTTAACAAATGTCAAAGAGGATGATAAAAGGCGACTTACTGTGAAAAAAAAAATTCAAAATGGCGGATTCAAAATGGCGGCCAAAATGAAAGGTGCTCCGATTCGAGTAAAATTTGGTATCTGGGGGTTTTTGTGGGTGTAGATTATGTTTTTGGTGTAAAAAAAATTTTGGCGTCATTTTCCAATATGGCCGCCATAGAAACGACCCACACTAGGTAACTTGCGAGGCCGCAGGCCGAGCTCCGCGTAGAGCGAAGCTCGGAGCGTCCCTCCCGTACTTTGCCTGTCCCCAACCCCTCCCCCCAAGTAACTAAAACCAACATGGCGAGGCCGAAGGCCGAGCTCCGCGTAGAGCGAAGCTCGAAGCGTCCCCCAGCATGTCGTGCTCTCACATACATCCATTAGTTCAAGTTTCATACGAGGCCGGAGGCCGAGTCGCGAGGCCGTAGGCCGAGCTTCCGCGTAGGGCGAAGCCCGAAGCGTCCCTCCTCACTAATACCTCCCCCTACTTAACCCCCCCCCCCAAGTAGCTTTCATCATATAGCGAGGCCGAAGGCCGAGCTCCGCGTAGAGCGAAGCTTGAAGCGTCCTCCGGCTGACCCTGCAACCTTCTCCTACCATAAGTAATTTACGAGGCCGGAGGCCGAGTTGCGAGGCCGCAGGCCGAGCTCCGCGTAGGGCGAAGCCCGAAGCGTCCCCCCTTCGTTGGAAAAATGGCCGCCATCTTGAATTTTTTGGTTTCTGGACGGATTGCTTTCAAAATCGATATCTGAGAGTCCGAGTCGACTGCGATGACGAATCAGATGTCAGAATTGAAAAAAATGGCCGCCATCTTGAATTTTTCTATTTCCCGACCGATTGCTTTCAAAATTGATATCTGGGGGGCCGAGTCGACTCTGATAACGAATCCCATGTCAAAATTTTGAAAAGTGGCCGCCATCTTGAATTTTTTTGTTATTAGGCCGATTGCTTTCAAAATCGATATCTGAGGGTCCGAGACGTCTTCGATACCGAATCAAATGTCAGAATTAAAAAAAATGGCCGCCATCTTGTTTTTTTTTGTTTCTTGACCGATTGCTTTCAAAATCGATATCTGAGGGTCCGAGAGGTCTGCGATACCGAATCGAATGTCAGAATTGAAAAAAAATGGCCGCCAACTTGAATTTTTTTGTTTTTCGGCCGATTGCTTTCAAAATCGACATTTAGGCATATATCCAACAGCCACAACACCTCACGCGGGCTGCTTGCAGCCCGCGCACCCACGCGACCTCTAGTTATAATATATAAAGCTCAATTACCACTGACTCACTCACTCACTGACTGACTGACTGACTGACTGACTCATTGACACAATTGTTCTCCATGAAGGAGGTGAAACCGGTGAAAGTGATGTATGGAAAAGTTGTACGACCAGGTCTGATGAGTACCAGAAAAATCTTAAACCTTGGAAAAGTCTTCAGCATCAGGGTAGGGGTCAACGGCCAGCAAAAACTGTAAGGGATAGGTGGGTCGACCTCGAACAAAAGTCGACCCACACCCTGGTCAAATTCTACCTGGGGTGAAAAAAATCCAAAATGGCGGAAAACAAAATGGCCGCCATACAAATTTTATTAAAAAAATATTCAAAGTCCAATAAATCCTAAACGAAAAGAGAGAAGTATATGGTGCTTGAACAAATGTCAAAGAGGATGATAAGAGGCGACTAACTGTAAAAAAAAAAAAACAAAATGGCGGATTCAAAATGGCGGCCAAAATGAAAAGTGCTCCGATTCGAGTGAAATTTGGTATCTGGGGGTTTTTGTGGATAAAGATTACGTTTTTGGTGTAAAAAAAATTTTGCCGACATTTTCCAATATGGCCGCCATAGAAACGACCGACACCAGGTAACTTGCGAGGCCGCACGCCGAGCTCCGCGTAGAGCGAAGCTCGGAGCGTCCCTCCCGTACTTTGCCTGTCCCCAACCCCTCCCTCCAAGTAACTAAAACCAACATGGCGAGGCCGAAGGCCGAGCTCCGCGGAGAGCGAAGCTCGAAGCGTCCCCCAGCATGTCGTGCTCTCACATACATCCATTAGTACAAGTTTCATACGAGGCCGGAGGCCGAGTCGCGAGGCCGCAGGCCGAGCTTCCGCGTAGGGCGAAGCCCGAAGCGTCCCCCCTTACTAATACCTCCCCCTACTTAACCCCTCCCCCCCCTAAGTAACTTTCATCGTATGGCGAGGCCGAAGGCCGAGCTCCGCGTAGAGCGAAGCTCGAAGCGTCCTCCGGCTGACCCTGCAACCTTCTACTACCATAAGTAATTTACGAGGCCGGAGGCCGAGTTGCGAGGCCGTAGGCCGAGCTCCGCGTAGGGCGAAGCCCGAAGCGTCCCCCCTTCGTTGGAAAAATGGCCGCCATCTTGAATTTTTTGGTTTCTGGACGGATTGCTTTCAAAATCGGTATCTGAGAGTCCGAGTCGACTGCGATGACGAATCACATGTCAGAATTGAAAAAAATGGCCGCCATCTTGAATTTTTCTATTTCTCGATCGATTGCTTTCAAAATCGATATCTGGGGGGCCGAGTCGACGCTGATAACGAATTTCATGTCAAAATTTTGAAAAATGGCCGCCATCTTGAATTTTTTTGTTATTGGGCCGATTGCTTTCAAAATCGATATCTGAGAGTCCGAGAGGTCTCCGATACCGAATCAAGAATAAAATTTTGAAAAAATAGCCGCCATCTTGAATTTTTTTGTTTCTTGACCAATTGCTTTTAAAATCGATATCTGAGGGTCCGAGACGTCTCCTATACCTAATCAAGAATAAAATTTCAAAAAAATGGCCGCCATCTTGATTTTTTTTGTTTTTGGGCCGATTGACTTAAAAATCGATTTTGACAATCTACAACAGCCACAACACCTCACGCGGGCTGCTTGCAGCCCGCGCACCCACGCGACCTCTAGTTATATTATATAAAGCTCAATTACCACTGACTCACTCACTGACTCATTGACACAATTGTTCTCCATGAAAGAGACGTGTGAGGTGGAAGTCGTGTATAGACAAGTTGTACGACCAGGTCTGGTGAGTACCAGAAAAATCCTAAACCTTGGAAAAGTCTTCAGCATCAGGGTAGGGGTCAACGGCCAGCAAAAACTGTAAGGGATAGGTGTGTCGACCTTGAACTAAAGTCGACCCACATCCTGGTCAAATTCTACCTGGGTCGAAAAAAATTCAAAATGGCGGAAAACAAAATGGCCGCCATACAATTTTTTTGGTTTTTGGGCCGATTGCTTTCAAAATCGACATATAGGCTCGGATAATATATCCAACAGCCACAACACCTCACGCGGGCTGCTTGCAGCCCGCGCACCCACGCGACCTCTAGTTATACTATATAAAGCTCAATTACCACTGACTCACTCACTCACTCACTCATTGACACAATTGTTCTCCATGAAAGAGGCGAAACCGGTGAAAGTGATGTATGGAAAAGTTGTACGACCAGGTCTGATGAGTACCAGAAAAATCTTAAACCTTGGAAAAGTCTTCAGCATCAGGGTAGGGGTCAACGGCCCGTAAAAACTGTAAGGGATAGGTGGGTCGACCTCGAACAAAAGTCGACCCACACCCTGGTCAAATTCTACCTGGGGTGAAAAAAATCCAAAATGGCGAAAAACAAAATGGCCGCCATACAAATTTTAATAAAAAAATATTCAAAGTCCAATAAATCCTAAACAAAAAGAGCAAAGTACAATGTTCTTTAACAAATGTCAAAGAGGATGATAAAAGGCGACTAACTTTTAATAAAAAAAAACAAAATGGCGGATTCAAAATGGCGGCCAAAATAAAAGGTGCTCCGATTCGAGTGAAATTTGGTATCTGGGGGTTTTTGTGGGTGTAGATTACGTTTTTGGTGTAAAAAAAAATTTTGGCGCCATTTTCCAATATGGCCGCCATAGAAACGACCGACACTAGGTAACTTGCGAGGCCGCAGGCCGAGCTCCGCGTAGAGCGAAGCTCGGAGCGTCCCTCCCATACTTTGCCTGTCCCCAACCCCTCCCCCCAAGTAACTAAAACCAACATGGCGAGGCCGAAGGCCGAGCTCCGCGTAGAGCGAAGCTCGAAGCGTCCCCCAGCATGTCGTGCTCTCACATACATCCATTAGTTCAAGTTTCATACGAGGCCGGAGGCCGAGTCGCGAGGCCGTAGGCCGAGCTTCCGCGTAGGGCGAAGCCCGAAGCGTCCCCCCTTACTTATACCTCCCCCTACTTAACCCCCCCCCCCCAAGTAGCTTTCATCATATAGCGAGGCCGAAGGCCGAGCTCCGCGTAGAGCGAAGCTCGAAGCGTCCTCCGGCTGACCCTGCAACCTTCTTCTACCATAAGTAATTTACGAGGCCGGAGGCCGAGATGCGAGGCCGCAGGCCGAGCTCCGCGTAGGGCGAAGCCCGAAGCGTCCCCCCTTCGTTGGAAAAATGGCCGCCATCTTGAATTTTTTGGTTTCTGGACGGATTGCTTTCAAAATCGATATCCGAGAGTCCGAGTCGACTGCGATGACGAATCAGATGTCAGAATTAAAAAAAAATGGCCGCCATCTTGAATTTTTCTATTTCTCGATCGATTGCTTTCAAAATCGATATCTGGGGGGCCGAGTCGACTCTGATAACGAATCTCATGCCAAAATTTTGAAAAGTGGCCGCCATCTTGAATTTTTTTGTTATTAGGCCGATTGCTTTCAAAATCGATATCTGAGGGTCCGAGACGTCTTCGATACCGAATCAAGAATAAAATTTTGAAAAAATGGCCGCCATTTTGTTTTTTTTTTTTCTGGACCGATTGCTTTCAAAATCGATATCTGAGGGTCCGAGAGGTCTGCGATTTCGAATCCAATGTCAAAATTAAAAAAAACTAGCCGCCATCTTGAATTTTTTTGTTTCTTGACCGATTGCTTTTAAAATCGATATCTGAGGGTCCGAGAGGTCTGCGATACCGAATCGAATGTCAGAATTGAAAAAAAAATGGCCGCCATCTTGAATTTTTTTGTTTTTCGGCCGATTGCTTTCAAAATCGACATTTAGGCTCGGATAATATATCCAACAGCCACAACACCTCACGCGGGCTGCTTGCAGCCCGCGCACCCACGCGACCTCTAGTTATACTATATAAAGCTCAATTACCACTGACTGACTGACTGACTCACTCATTGACACAATTGTTCTCCATGAAAGAGGCGAAACCGGTGAAAGTGATGTATGGAAAAGTTGTACGACCAGGTCTGATGAGTACCAGAAAAATCTTAAACCTTGGAAAAGTCTTCAGCATCAGGGTAGGGGTCAACGGCCCGTAAAAACTGTAAGGGATAGGTGGGTCGAGCTCGAACAAAAGTCGACCCACACCCTGGTCAAATTCTACCTGGGGTGAAAAAAATCCAAAATGGCGGAAAACAAAATGGCCGCCATACAAATTTTATAAAAAAAATATTCAAAGTCCAATAAATCCTAAACAAAAAGAGCAAAGTACAATGTTCTTTAACAAATGTCAAAGAGGATGATAAGAGGCGACTAACTGTGAAAAAAAAAATTCAAAATGGCGGATTCAAAATGGCGGCCAAAATGAAAGGTGCTCCGATTCGAGTAAAATTTGGTATCTGGGGGTTTTTGTGGGTGTAGATTATGTTTTTGGTGTAAAAAAAATTTTGGCGCCATTTTCCAATATGGCCGCCATAGAAACGACCCACACTAGGTAACTTGCGAGGCCGCAGGCCGAGCTCCGCGTAGAGCGAAGCTCGGAGCGTCCCTCCCGTTCTTTGCCTGTCCCCAACCCCTCCCCCCAAGTAACTAAAACCAACATGGCGAGGCCGAAGGCCGAGCTCCGCGTAGAGCGAAGCTCGAAGCGTCCCCCAGCATGTCGTGCTCTCACATACATCCATTAGTTCAAGTTTCATACGAGGCCGGAGGCCGAGTCGCGAGGCCGTAGGCCGAGCTTCCGCGTAGGGCGAAGCCCGAAGCGTCCCCCAGCATGTCGTGCTCTCACATACATCCATTAGTTCAAGTTTCATACGAGGCCGGAGGCCGAGTCGCGAGGCCGTAGGCCGAGCTTCCGCGTAGGGCGAAGCCCGAAGCGTCCCCCCATACTAATACCTCCCCCTACTTAACCCCCCCCCAAGTAGCTTTCATCATAAAGCGAGGCCGAAGGCCGAGCTCCGCGTAGAGCGAAGCTCGAAGCGTCCTCCGGCTGACCCTGCAACCTTCTCCTACCATAAGTAATTTACGAGGCCGGAGGCCGAGTTGCGAGGCCGCAGGCCGAGCTCCGCGTAGGGCGAAGCCCGAAGCGTCCCCCCTTCGTTGGAAAAATGGCCGCCATCTTGAATTTTTTGGTTTCTGGACGGATTGCTTTCAAAATCGATATCTGAGAGTCCGAGTCGACTGCGATGACGAATCAGATGTCAGAATTGAAAAAAATGGCCGCCATCTTGAATTTTTCTATTTCTCGACCGATTGCTTTCAAAATTGATATCTGGGGGGCCGAGTCGACTCTGATAACGAATCCCATGTCAAAATTTTTAAAAGTGGCCGCCATCTTGATTTTTTTTGTTATTAGGCCGATTGCTTTCAAAATCGATATCTGAGGGTCCGAGACGTCTTCGATACCGAATCAAATGTCAGAATTAAAAAAAATGGCCGCCATCTTGATTTTTTTGTTTCTGGACAGATTGCTTTCAAAATCGATATCTGAGGGTCCGAGAGGTCTCCGATTTCGAATCCAATGTCAAAATTAAAAAAAAATAGCCGCCATCTTGAATTTTTTTGTTTCTTGACCGATTGCTTTCAAAATCGATATCTGAGGGTCCGAGAGGTCTCCGATACCGAATCAAATGTCAGAATTAAAAAAAAAAGGGCCGCCATCTTGATTTTTTTAGTTTTTCAGCCGATTACCTTCAAAATCGAAATTTGGTCATGGATAACAAAAGCAACAGCCACAACACCTCACGCGGGCTGCTTGCAGCCCGCGCACCCACGCGACCTCTAGTTATACTATATAAAGCTCAATTACCACTGACTGACTGACTGACTCACTCATTGACACAATTGTTCTCCATGAAGGAGGTGTCTGAGGTGGAAGTCATGTATGGACAAGTTGTACGACCAGGTCTGATGAGTACCAGAAAAATCTTAAACCTTGGAAAAGTCTTCAGCATCAGGGTAGGGGTCAACGGCCAGCAAAAACTGTAAGGGATAGGTGGGTCGACCTCGAACAAAAGTCGACCCACACCCTGGTCAAATTCTACCTGGGGTGAAAAAAATCCAAAATGGCGGAAAACAAAATGGCCGCCATACAAATTTTATTAAAAAAATATTTAAAGTCCAATAAATCCTAAACGAAAAGAGAGAAGTATATGGTGCTTGAACAAATGTCAAAGAGGATGATAAGAGGCGACTAACTGTAAAAAAAAAAACAAAATGGCGGATTCAAAATGGCGGCCAAAATGAAAGGTGCTCCGATTCGAGTGAAATTTGGTATCTGGGGGTTTTTGTGGGTGTAGATTACGTTTTTGGTGTAAAAAAAATTTTGGCGCCATTTTCCAATATGGCCGCCATAGAAACGACCCACACTAGGTAACTTGCGAGGCCGCAGGCCGAGCTCCGCGTAGAGCGAAGCTCGGAGCGTCCCTTCCGTACTTTGCCTGTCCCCAACCCCTCCCCCCAAGTAACTTAAACCAACATGGCGAGGCCGAAGGCCGAGCTCCGCGTAGAGCGAAGCTCGAAGCGTCCCCCAGCATGTCGTGCTCCCACATACATCCATTAGTTCAAGTTTCATACGAGGCCGGAGGCCGAGTTGCGAGGCCGTAGGCCGAGCTTCCGCGTAGGGCGAAGCCCGAAGCGTCCCCCCTTACTAATACCTCCCCCTACTTAACCCCACCCACAAGTAACTTTCATCATATAGCGAGGCCGAAGGCCGAGCTCCGCGTAGAGCGAAGCTCGAAGCGTCCTCGGGCTGACCCTGCAACCTTCTCCTACAATAAGTAATTTACGAGGCCGTAGGCCGAGTTGCGAGGCAGCAGGCCGAGCTCCGCGTAGGGCGAAGCCCGAAGCGTCCCCCCTTCGTTTGAAAAATGGCCGCCATCTTGAATTTTTTGGTTTCTGGACGGATTGCTTTCAAAATCGATATCTAAGAGTCCGAGTCGACTGCGATGACGAATCAGATGTCAGAATTGAAAAAAATGGCCGCCATCTTGAATTTTTCTATTTCTCGACCGATTGCTTTCAAAATCGATATCTGGGGGGCCGAGACGTCTCCCATACCTAATCAAAAATAAAATCTTGAAAAAATGGCCGCCATCTTGAATTTTTCTATTTCTGAACCGATTGCCTTCAAAATCGATATTTGACAATTTACAACAGCCACAACACCTCACGCGGGCTGCTTGCAGCCCGCGCACCCACGCGACCTCTAGTTATACTATATAAAGCTGAATTACCACTCACTGACTGACTGACTCACTCACTGACACAATTGTTCTCCATGAAGGAGGTGTCTGAGGTGGAAGTCATGTATGGACAAGTTGTACGGCCAGGTCTGATGAGTACCAGAAAAATCTTAAACCTTGGAAAAGTCTTCAGCATCAGGGTAGGGGTCAACGGCCAGCAAAAACTGTAAGGGATAGGTGGGTCGACCTCGAACAAAAGTCGACCCACACCCTGGTCAAATTCTACCTGGGGTGAAAAAAATCCAAAATGGCGGAAAACAAAATGGCCGCCATACAAATTTTATTAAAAAAATATTCAAAGTCCAATAAATCCTAAACAAAAAGAGCAAAGTACAATGTTCTTTAACAAATGTCAAAGAGGATGATAAAAGGCGACAAAAAAAAAAACAAAATGGCGGATTCAAAATGGCGGCCAAAATAAAAGGTGCTCCGATTCGAGTGAAATTTGGTATCTGGGGGTTTTTGTGGGTGTAGATTACGTTTTTGGTTTAAAAAAAATTTTGGCGCCATTTTCCAATATGGCCGCCATAGAAAGGTAACTTGCGAGGCCGCAGGCCGAGCTCCGCGTAGAGCGAAGCTCGGAGCGTCCCTCCCGTACTTTGCCTGTCCCCATCCCCTCTCCCCAAGTAACTTAAACCAACATGGCGAGGCCGAAGGCCGAGCTCCGCGTAGAGCGAAGCTCGAAGCGTCCCCCAGCATGTCGTGCTCCCACATACATCAATTAGTTCAAGCTTCATACGAGGCCGTAGGCCGAGCTTTCGCGTAGGGCGAAGCCCGAAGCGTCCCCCCTTACTAATACCTCCCCCTACTTAACCCCCCCCCCCCCCCCAAGTAGCTTTCATTATATAGCGAGGCCGAAGGCCGAGCTCCGCGTAGGGCGAAGCCCGAAGCGTCCCCCTTCGTTGGAAAACTGGCCGCCATCTTGAATTTTTTGGTTTCTGGACGGATTGCTTTCAAAATCGATATCTGAGAGTCCAAGTCGACTGCGATGACGAATCAGATGTCAGAATTGAAAAATTTGGCCGCCATCTTGAATTTTTCTATTTCTTGACCGATTGCTTTGAAAATCGATATCTGAGGGTCCAAGATGTCTCCGATACCGAATCAATAATAAAATTTAAAAAAAATGGCCGCCATTTTGATTTTTTTTGTTACTGGACCGATTGCTTTCAAAATCGATATCTGAGGGTCCGAGACGTCTTCGATACCGAATCAAATGTCAGAATTGAAAAAAAAGGCCGCCATCTTGATTTTTGTTGTTTCTTGACCGATTGCTTTCAAAATCGATATCTGAGGGTCCGAGAGGTCTTCGATACCGAATCAAATGTCATAATTGAAAAAAATGGCTGCCATCTTGAATTTTTTTGTTTTTCGATCGATTGCTTTCAAAATCGACATTTAGGCTCGGATAATATATCCAACAGCCACAACACCTCACGCGGGCTGCTTGTAGCCCGCGCACCCACGCGACCTCTAGTTATACTATATAAAGCTGAATTACCACTCACTGACTCACTCACTCACTGACAGAATTGTTCTCCATGAAGGAGGCGTCTGAGGTGGAAGTCATGTATAGACAAGTTGTACGACCACGTCTCTTGAGTACCAGAAAAATCTTAAACCTTTGAAAAGTCTTCAGCATCAGGGTAGGGGTCAACGGCCCGTAAAAAGTGTAAGGGATAGGTGGGTCGACCTCGAACATAAGTCGACCCACACCCTGGTCAAATTCTACCTGGGGTGAAAAAAATCCAAAATGGCGAAAAACAAAATGGCCGCCATACAAATTTTAATAAAAAAATATTCAAAGTCCAATAAATCCTAAACAAAAAGAGCAAAGTACAATATTCTTTTACAAATGTCAAAGAGGATGATAAAAGGCGACTAACTGTTAATAAAAAAAAAACAAAATGGCGGATTCAAAATGGCGGCCAAAATAAAAGGTGCTCCGATCCGAGTGAAATTTGGTATCTGGGGGTTTTTGTGGGTGTAGATTTCGTTTTTGGTGTAAAAAAAATTTTGGCGCCATTTTCCAATATGGCCGCCATAGAAACGACCAACACTAGGTAACTTGCGAGGCCGCAGGCCGAGCTCCGCGTAGAGCGAAGCTCGGAGCGTCCCTCCCATACTTTGCCTGTCCCCAACCCCTCCCCCCAAGTAACTAAAACCAACATGGCGAGGCCGAAGGCCGAGCTCCGCGTAGAGCGAAGCTCGAAGCGTCCCCCAGTATGTCGTGCTCTCACATACATCCATTAGTTCAAGGTTCATACGAGGCCGTAGGCCGAGCTTCCGCGTAGGGCGAAGCCCGAAGCGTCCCCCCTTACTAATACCTCCACCTACTTAACCCCCCCCCCCCAAGTAGCTTTCATCATATAGCGAGGCCGAAGGCCGAGCTCCGCGTAGAGCGAAGCTCGAAGCGTCCTCCGGCTGACCCTGCAACCTTCTCCTACCATAAGTAATTTACGAGGCCGGAGGCCGAGTTGCGAGGCCGCAGGCCGAGCTCCGCGTAGGGCGAAGCCCGAAGCGTCCCCCCTTAGTTGGAAAAATGGCCGCCATCTTGAATTTTTTGGTTTCTGGACGGATTGCTTTCAAAATCGATATCTGAGAAACCGAGTCGACTGCGATGACGAATCAGATGACAGAATTGAAAAATTTGGCCGCCATCTTGAATTTTTCTATTTCTCGACCGATTGCTTTCAAAATCGATATCTGAGGGGCCGAGTCGACTCTGATAACGAATCTCATGTCAAAATTTTGAAAAGTGGCCGCCATCTTGAATTTTTTTTGTTACTGGGCCAATTGCTTTTAAAATCGATATCTGAGGGTCCGAGGGGTCTCCGATACAGAATCAAGAATAAAATTTCTAAAAAATGGCCGCCATTTTGATTTTTTTTGTTTCTAGACCGATTGCTTTCAAAATCGATACCTGAGGGTCCGAGACGTCTCCAATACCCAATCAAGAATAAAATTTTGAAAAAATGGCCGCCATCTTGAATTTTTTGTTTTTTGGCCGATTGCCTTCAAAATCGAAATTTAGTCCACGATAACAAAAGCAACAGCCACAACACCTCACGCGGGCTGCTTGCAGCCCGCGCACCCACGCGACCTCTAGTTATACTATATAAAGCTGAATTACCACTCACTGACTCACTCACTCACTCACTCACTCATTGACACAATTGTTCTCCATGAAAGAGGCGAGACCGGTGAAAGTGATGTATGGAAAAGTTGTACGACCAGGTCTGATGAGTACCAGAAAAATCTTAAACCTTGGAAAAGTCTTCAGCATCAGGGTAGGGGTCAACGGCCAGTAAAAACTGTAAGGGATAGGTGGGTCGACCTCGAACAAAAGTCGACCCACACCCTGGTCAAATTCTACCTGGGGTGAAAAAAATCCAAAATGGCGGAAAACAAAATGGCCGCCATACAAATTTTATTAAAAAAATATTCAAAGTCCAATAAATCCTAAACAAAAAGAGCAAAGTACAATGTTCTTTAACAAATGTCAAAGAGGATGATAAAAGGCGACAAACTGTTACTAAAAAAAAAACAAAATGGCGGATTCAAAATGGCGGACAAAATGAAAGGTGCTCCGATTCGAGTGAAATTTGGTATTTGGGGGTTTTTTGTGGGTGTAGATTACGTTTTTGGTGTAAAAAAAATTTTGGCGTCATTTTCCAATATGGCCGCCATAGAAACGACCGACACTAGGTAACTTGCGAGGCCGCAGGCCGAGCTTCCGCGTAGAGCGAAGCTCGGAGCGTCCCTTCCGTACTTTGCCTGTCCCCAACCCCCTCCCCCAAGTAACTTAAACCCAACATGGCGAGGCCGAAGGCTGAGCTCCGCGTAGAGCGAAGCTCGAAGCGTCCCCCAGCATGTCGTGCTCCCACATACATCCATTAGTTCAAGTTTCATACGAGGCCGTAGGCCGAGCTTCCGCGTAGGGCGAAGCCCGAAGCGTCCCCCCTTACTAATACCTCCCCCTACTTAACCCCCCCCCCCAAGTAACTTTCATCATATAGCGAGGCCGAAGGCCGAGCTCCGCGTAGAGCGAAGCTCGAAGCGTCCCTCCGGCTGACCCTGCAACCTTCTCCTACAATAGTAATTTACGAGGCCGGAGGCCGAGTTGCGAGGCCGCAGGCCGAGCTCCGCGTAGGGCGAAGCCCGAAGCGTCCCCCCTTCGTTGGAAAAAATGGCCGCCATCTTGAATTTTTTGGTTTCTGGACGGATTGCTTTCAAAATCGATATCTGAGAGTCCGAGTCGACTGCGATGACGAATCAGATGTCAGAATTGAAAAAAATGGCCGCCATCTTGAATTTTTCTATTTCTCGACCGATTGCTTTCAAAATCGATATCTGGGGGGCCGAGATGTCTCCGATACCAGAGCAATGATAAAATTTAAAAAAAAATGGCCGCCATCTTGAATTTTTTTGTTACTGGGCCAATTGCTTTTAAAATCGATATCTGAGGGTCCGAGAGGTCTCCGATACAGAATCAAGAATAAAATTTTAGAAAAATGGCCGCCATTTTGTTTTTTTTTGTTTCTGGACCGATTGCTTTCAAAATCGATATCTGAGGGTCCGAGACGTCTCCGATACCCAATCAAGAATAAAATTTTGAAAAAATGGCCGCCATCTTGAATTTTTTTGTTTCTTGACCAATTGCTTTCAAAATCGATATCTAAGGGTCCAAGAGGTCTATGATACAGAATCAAGAATAAAATTTTAGAAAAGTGGGCGCCATTTTGTTTTTTTTTGTTTCTGGACCGATTGCTTTCAAAATCGATATCTGAGGGTCCGAGACGTCTCCGATACCCAATCAAGAATAAAATTTTGATAAAATGGCCGCCATCTTGAATTTTTCTATTTCTGAACCGATTGCCTTCAAAATCGATATCTGAGGGTCCGAGAGGTCTCCGATACAGAATCAAGAATAAAATTTTAGAAAAATGGCCGCCATTTTGTTTTTTTTTGTTTCTGGACCGATTGCTTTCAAAATCGATATCTGAGGGTCCGAGACGTCTCCGATACCCAATCAAGAATAAAATTTTGAAAAAATGGCCGCCATCTTGAATTTTTTTGTTTCTTGACCAATTGCTTTTAAAATCGATATCTGAGGGTCCAAGAGGTCTATGATACAGAATCAAGAATAAAATTTTAGAAAAATGGGCGCCATTTTGTTTTTTTTTTGTTTCTGGACCGATTGCTTTCAAAATCGATATCTGAGGGTCCGAGACGTCTCCGATACCCAATCAAGAATAAAATTTTGAAAAAATGGCCGCCATCTTGAATTTTTCTATTTCTGAACCGATTGCCTTCAAAAATCGATATTTGACAATTTACAACAGCCACAACACCTCACGCGGGCTGCTTGCAGCCCGCGCACCCACGCGACCTCTAGTTATACTATATAAAGCTCAATTACCACTGACTGACTGACTCACTCACTCATTGACACAATTGTTCTCCATGAAAGAGGCGAAACCGGTGAAAGTGATGTATGGAAAAGTTGTACGACCAGATCTGGTGAGTACCAGAAAAATCTTAAACCTTGGAAAAGTCTTCAGCATCAGGGTAGGGGTCAACGGCCAGTAAAAACTGTAAGGGATAGGTGGGTCGACCTCGAACAAAAGTCGACCCACACCCTGGTCAAATTCTACCTGGGGTGAAAAAAAATCCAAAATGGCGGAAAACAAAATGGCCGCCATACAATTTTTTTTTTTTTTAAATATTCAAAGTCCAATAAATCCTAAACAAAAAGAGCAAAGTACAATGTTCTTTGACAAATGTCAAAGAGGATGATAAGAGGCGACTAACTGTGAAAAAAAAAAAATTATAATGGCGGATTCAAAATGGCGGCCAAAATGAAAGGTGCTCCGATTCGAGTAAAATTTGGTATCTGGGGATTTTTGTGGGTGTAGATTATGTTTTTGGTGTAAAAAAAATTTTGGCGCCATTTTCCAATATGGCCGCCATAGAAACGACCCACACTAGGTAAGTTGCGAGGCCGCAGGCCGAGCTCCGCGTAGAGCGAAGCTCGGAGCGTCCCTCCCGTACTTTGCCTGTCCCCCAACCCCTCCCCCCAAGTAACTAAAACCAACATGGCGAGGCCGAAGGCCGAGCTCCGCGTAGAGCGAAGCTCGAAGCGTCCCCCAGCATGTCGTGCTCTCACATACATCCATTAGTTCAAGTTTCATACGAGGCCGGAGGCCGAGTCGCGAGGCCGTAGGCCGAGCTTCCGCGTAGGGCGAAGCCCGAAGCGTCCCCCCTTACTAATACCTCCCTCTACTTAACCCCCCCCCACCCAAGTAGCTTTCATCATATAGCGAGGCCGAAGGCCGAGCTCCGCGTAGAGCGAAGCTCGAAGCGTCCTCCGGCTGACCCTGCAACCTTCTCCTACCATAAGTAATTTACGAGGCCGGAGGCCGAGTTGCGAGGCCGAAGGCCGAGCTCCGCGTAGGGCGAAGCCCGAAGCGTCCCCCCTTCGTTGGAAAAATGGCCGCCATCTTGAATTTTTTGGTTTCTGGACGGATTGCTTTCAAAATCGATATCTGAGAGTCCGAGTCGACTGCGATGACGAATCAGATGTCAGAATTGAAAAAAAATGGCCGCCATCTTGAATTTTTCTATTTCTCGACCGATTGCTTTCAAATTTGATATCTGGGGGGCCGAGTCGACTCTGATAACGAATCCCATGTCAAAATTTTGAAAAGTGGCCGCCATCTTGAATTTTTTTGTTATTAGGCCGATTGCTTTCAAAATCGATATCTGAGGGTCCGAGACGTCTTCGATACCGAATCAAATGTCAGAATTAAAAAAAATGGCCGCCATCTTGATTTTTTTTGTTTCTGGATTGATTGCTTTCAAAATCGATATCTGAGGGTCCGAGAGGTCTCCGATTTCGAATCCAATGTCAAAATTGAAAAAAATAGCCGCCATCTTGAATTTTTTTGTTTGTTGACCGATTGCTTTCAAAATCGATATCTGAGGGTCCGAGAGGTCTGCGATACCGAATCGAATGTCAGAATTGAAAAAAAATGGCCGCAATCTTGAATTTTTTTGTTTTTTGGCCGATTGCTTTCAAAATCGACATTTAGGCTCGGATAATATATCCAACAGCCACAACACCTCACGCGGGCTGCTTGCAGCCCGCGCACCCACGCGACCTCTAGTTCTATTATATAAAGCTGAATTACCACTGACTCACTCACTCACTCACTCACTCACTCATTGACACAATTGTTCTCCATGAAAGAGGCGAGACCGGTGAAAGTGATGTATGGAAAAGTTGTACGACCAGGTCTGGTGAGTACCAGAAAAATCTTAAACCTTGGAAAAGTCTTCAGCATCAGGGTAGGGGTCAACGGCCAGTAAAAACTGTAAGGGACAGGTGGGTCGACCTCGAACAAAAGTCGACCCACACCCTGGTCAAATTCTACCCGTTGTGAAATAAATTCAAAATGGCGGAAAATAAAATGGCTGCCATACAAATTTTTTGGTTTTTGGGCCGATTGCATTCAAAATTGACATTTAGGCTCGGATAATATATCCAACAGCCATAACACCTCACGCGGGCTGCTTGCAGCCCGCGCACCCACGCGACCTCTAGTTATACTATATAAAGCTGAATTACCACTCACTCACTCACTCACTCACTCATTGACACAATTGTTCTCCATGAAAGAGGCGAAACCGGTGAAAGTGATGTATGGAAAAGTTGTTCGACCAGGTCTGATGAGTACCAGAAAAATCTTAAACCTTGGAAAAGTCTTCAGCATCAGGGTAGGGGTCAACGGCCAGTAAAAACTGTAAAGGATAGGTGGGTCGACCTCGAACAAAAGTCGACCCACACCCTGGTCAAATTCTACCTGGGGTGAAAAAAATCCAAAATGGCGGAAAACAAAATGGCCGCCATACAAATTTTATTAAAAAAATATTCAAAGTACAATAAATCCTTAACAAAAAGAGCAAAGTACAATATTCTTTAACAAATGTCAAAGAGGATTATAAAAGGCGACTAACTGTTAATAAAAAAAAACAAAATGGCGGATTCAAAATGGCGGCCAAAATAAAAGGTGCTCCGATTCGAGTGAAATTTTGTATCTGGGGGTTTTTGTGGGTGTAGATTACGTTTTTGGTGTAAAAAAAATTTTGGCGCCATTTTCCAATATGGCCGCCATAGAAACGACCGACACTAGGTAACTTGCGAGGCCGCAGGCCGAGCTCCGCGTAGAGCGAAGCTCGGAGCGTCCCTCCCATACTTTGCCTGTCCCCAACCCCTCCCCCCAAGTAACTAAAACCAACATGGCGAGGCCGAAGGCCGAGCTCCGCGTAGAGCGAAGCTCGAAGCGTCCCCCAGCATGTCGTGCTCCCGCACACATCCATTAGTTCAAGCTTCATACGAGGCCGAAGGCCGAGTCGCGAGGCCGTAGGCCGAGCTTCCGCGTAGGGCGAAGCCCGAAGCGTCCCCCCTTACTAATACCTCCCCCTACTTAACCCCCCCCCCCCCAAGTAGCTTTCATCATATAGCGAGGCCGAAGGCCGAGCTCCGCGTAGAGCGAAGCTCGAAGCGTCCTCCGGCTGACCCTGCAACCTTCTCCTACCATAAGTAATTTACGAGGCCGCAGGCCGAGTTGCGAGGCCGCAGGCCGAGCTCCGCGTAGGGCGAAGCCCGAAGCGTCCCCCCTTCGTTGGAAAAATGGCCGCCATCTTGAATTTTTTGGTTTCTGGACGGTTTGCTTTCAAAATCGATATCTGAGAAACCGAGTCGACTGCGATGACGAATCAGATGACAGAATTGAAAAATTTGGCCGCCATCTTGAATTTTTCTATTTCTCGACCGATTGCTTTCAAAATCGATATCTGAGGGGCCGAGTCGACTCTGATAACGAATCTCATGTCAAAATTTTGAAAAGTGGCCGCCATCTTGAATTTTTTTGTTACTGGGCCGATTGCTTTGAAAATAGATAATTGAGGGTCCGAGATGTCTTCGATACCGAATCAAGAATAAAATTTTTAAAAAATGGCCGCCATCTTGAATTTTTTTGTTACTGAGCCAATTGCTTTTTAAATCGATATCTGAGGGTCCGAGAGGTCTCCGATACAGAATCAAGAATAAAATTTTTAAAAAATGGCCGCCATTTTGATTTTTTTTGTTTCTGGACCGATTGCTTTCAAAATCGATATCTGAGGGTCCGAGACGTCTCCGATACCCAATCAAGAATAAAATTTTGAAAAAATGGCCGCCATCTTGATTTTTTTTGTTTTTGGGCCGATTGACTTAAAAATCGTTTTGACAATCTACAACAGCCACAACACCTCA
Source organism: Athrips mouffetella (assembly GCA_947532105.1). Classification (NCBI taxonomy): domain Eukaryota; kingdom Metazoa; phylum Arthropoda; class Insecta; order Lepidoptera; family Gelechiidae; genus Athrips; species Athrips mouffetella. Next base: position 13,278,321 of record OX383971.1, read on the forward strand.
CGCGGGCTGCTTGCAGCCCGCGCACCCACGCGACCTCTAGTTATACTATATAAAGCTCAATTACCACTGACTGACTGACTCACTCACTCATTGACACAATTGTTCTCCATGAAAGAGGCGAAACCGGTGAAAGTGATGTATGGAAAAATTGTTCGACCAGGTCTGGTGAGTACCAGAAAAATCTTAAACCTTGGAAAAGTCTTCAGCATCAGGGTAGGGGTCAACGGCCCGTAAAAACTGTAAGGGATAGGTGGGTCGACCTCGAACAAAAGTCGACCCACACCCTGGTCAAATTCTACCTGGGGTGAAAAAAATCCAAAATGGCGGAAAACAAAATGGCCGCCATACAAATTTTATTAAAAAAATATTCAAAGTCCAATAAATCCTAAACAAAAAGAGAAAAGTACAATGTTCTTTAACAAATGTCAAAGAGGATGATAAGAGGCGACTAACTGTGAAAAAAAAAAATTCAAAATGGCGGATTCAAAATGGCGGCCAAAATGAAAGGTGCTCCGATTCGAGTAAAATTTGGTATCTGGGGGTTTTTGTGGGTGTAGATTATGTTTGTGGTGTAAAAAAAATTTTGGCGCCATTTTCCAATATGGCCGCCATAGAAACGACCCACACTAGGTAACTTGCGAGGCCGCAGGCCGAGCTCCGCGTAGAGCGAAGCTCGGAGCGTCCCTCCCGAACTTTGCCTGTCCCCAACCCCTCCCCCCAAGTAACTAAAACCAACATGGCGAGGCCGAAGGCCGAGCTCCGCGTAGAGCGAAGCTCGAAGCGTCCCCCAGCATGTCGTGCTCTCATATACATCCATTAGTTCAAGTTTCATACGAGGCCGGAGGCCGAGTCGCGAGGCCGTAGGCCGAGCTTCCGCGTAGGGCGAAGCCCGAAGCGTCCCCCCTTACTAATACCTCTCCCTACTTAACCCCCCCCCCAAGTAGCTTTCATCATATAGCGAGGCCGAAGGCCGAGCTCCGCGTAGAGCGAAGCTCGAAGCGTCCTCCGGCTGACCCTGCAACCTTCTCCTACCATAAGTAATTTACGAGGCCGGAGGCCGAGTTGCGAGGCCGCAGGCCGAGCTCCGCGTAGGGCGAAGCCCGAAGCGTCCCCCCTTCGTTGGAAAAATGGCCGCCATCTTGAATTTTTTGGTTTCTGGACGGATTGCTTTCAAAATCGATATCTGAGAGTCCGAGTCGACTGCGATGACGAATCAGATGTCAGAATTGAAAAAATGGCCGCCATCTTGAATTTTTCTATTTCTCGACCGATTGCTTTCAAAATTGATATCTGGGGGGCCGAGTCGACTCTGATAACGAATCCCATGTCAAAATTTTGGAAAGTGGCCGCCATCTTGAATTTTTTTGTTATTATGCCGATTGCTTTCAAAATCGATATCTGAGGGTCCGAGACGTCTTCGATACCGAATCAAATGTCAGAATTAAAAAAAATGGCCGCCATCTTGATTTTTTTTGTTTCTGGACCGATTGCTTTCAAAATCGATATCTGAGGTTCCGAGAGGTCTGCGATTCCGAATCGAATGTAATAATTGAAAAAATCGGCCGCCATCTTGAATTTTTTTGTTTTTCGGCCGATTGCTTTCAAAATCGACATTTAGGCTCGGATAATATATCCAACAGCCACAACACCTCACGCGGGCTGCTTGCAGCCCGCGCACCCACGCGACCTCTAGTTATACTATATAAAGCTGAATTACCACTCACTGACTCACTCACTCACTCACTGACTGACTCATTGACACAATTGTTCTCCATGAAAGAGGCGAAACCGGTGAAAGTGATGTATGGAAAAGTTGTACGACCAGGTCTGATGAGTACCAAAAAAATCTTAAACCTTGGAAAAGTCTTCAGCATCAGGGTAGAGGTCAACGGCCCGTAAAAAACTGTAAGGGATAGGTGAGTCGACCTCGAACAAAAGTCGACCCACACCCTGGTCAAATTCTACCTGGGGTGGAAAAAATCCAAAATGGCGGAAAACAAAATGGCCGCCATACAAATTTTATACAAAAAATATTCAAAGTCCAATAAATCCTAAACAAAAAGAGAGAAGTATATAGTGCTTGGACAAATGTCAAAGAGGATGTCAAGAGGCAACTGAAAAAAAAAAAAAACAAGATGGCGGATTCAAAATGGCGACCAAAATAAAAGGTGCTCCGATTCGAGTGAAATTTGGTATGTGGGGGTTTTTGTGGGTGTAGATTACGTTTTTGGTGTAAAAAAAATTTTGGCGCCATTTTCCAATATGGCCGCCATAGAAACGACCCACACTAGGTAACTTGCGAGGCCGCAGGCCGAGCTCCGCGTAGAGCGAAGCTCGGAGCGTCCCTCCCGTACTTTGCCTGTCCCCAACCCCTCCCCCCAAGTAACTAAAACCAACATGGCGAGGCCGAAGGCCGAGCTCCGCGTAGAGCGAAGCTCGAAGCGTCCCCCAGCATGTCGTGCTCTCACATACATCCATTAGTTCAAGTTTCATACGAGGCCGGAGGCCGAGTCGCGAGGCCGCAGGCCGAGCTTCCGCGTAGGGCGAAGCCCGAAGCGTCCCCCCTTACTAATACCTCCCCCTACTTTACCCCCCCCCCCAAGTAGCTTTCATCATATAGCGAGGCCGAAGGCCGAGCTCCGCGTAGAGCGAAGCTCGAAGCGTCCTCCGGCTGACCTTTCAACCTTCTCTTACCATAAGTAATATACGAGGCCGAAGGCCGAGCTCCGCGTAGGGCGAAGCCCGAAGCATCCCCTTTCGTTGGAAAACTGGCCGCCATCTTGGATTTTTTTTGTTTCTGGACGGATTGCTTTCAAAATCGATATCTGAGAGTCCGAGTCGACTGCGATGACGAATCAGATGTCAGAATTGAAAAAATGGCCGCCATCTTGAATTTTTCTATTTCTCGACCGATTGCTTTCAAAATCGATATCTGGGGGGTTGAGTCGACTCTGATAACGAATCTCATGTCAAAATTTTGAAAAGTGGCCGCCATCTTGAATTTTTTTGTTATTGAACCGATTGCTTTCAAAATCGATATCTGAGGGTCCGAGAGGTCTCCGATACCGAATCAAGAATAAAATTTTGAAAAAATGGCCGCCATCTTGAATTTTTTTGTTACTAGGCATATTGCTTTTAAAATCGATATCTGAGGGTCTGAGACGCCTCCGATGCCCAATCAAGAATAAAATTTTGAAAAAATGGCCGCCATCTTGAATTTTTTTGTTTCTGGACAGATTGCTTTTAAAATCGATATCTGAGGGTCCGAGAGGTTTCCGATTTCGAATCAAATGTCAAAATTGAAAAAAATAGCCGCCATCTTGATTTTTTTTGTTTCTTGACCGATTGCTTTCAAAATCGATATCTGAGGGTCCGAGAGGTCTCCGATACCGAATCAAATGTCAGAATTGAAAAAAATGGCCGCCATCTTGATTTTTTTTGTTTTTCGGCCGATTACCTTAAAAATCGAAATTTGGTCCTGGATAACAAAAGCAACAGCCACAACACCTCACGCGGGCTGCTTGCAGCCCGCGCACCCACGCGACCTCTAGTTATACTATATAAAGCTGAATTACCACTGACTCACTCACTCACTCACTCACTCATTGACACAATTGTTCTCCATGAAAGAGGCGAGACCGATGAAAGTGATGTATGGAAAAGTTGTACGACCAGGTCTGATGAGTACCAGAAAAATCTTAAACCTTGGAAAAGTCTTCAGCATCAGGGTAGGGGTCAACGGCCCGTAAAAACTGTAAGGGATAGGTGGGTCGACCTCGAACGAAAGTCGACCCACACCCTGGTCAAATTCTACCTGGGGTGAAAAAAATCCAAAATGGCGGAAAACAAAATGGCCGCCATACAAATTTTATTAAAAAAATATTCAGTCCAATAAATCCTAAACAAAAAGAGCAAAGTACAATGTTCTTTAACAAATGTCAAAGAGGATGATAAAAGGCGACAAACTGTTAATAAAAAAAAAACAAAATGGCGGATTCAAAATGGCGGCCAAAATAAAAGGTGCTCCGATTCGAGTGAAATTTGGTATCTGGGGGTTTTTGTGGGTGTATATTTCGTTTTTGGTGTAAAAAAAAATTTTGGCGCCATTTTCCAATATGGCCGCCATAGAAACGACCGACACTAGGTAACTTGCGAGGCCGCAGGCCGAGCTCCGCGTAGAGCGAAGCTCGGAGCGTCCCTCCCATACTTTGCCTGTCCCCAACCCCTCCCCCCAAGTAACTAAAACCAACATGGCGAGGCCGAAGGCCGAGCTCCGCGTAGAGCGAAGCTCGAAGCGTCCCCCAGCATGTCGTGCTCTCACATACATCCATTAGTTCAAGTTTCATACGAGGCCGGAGGCCGAGTCGCGAGGCCGTAGGCCGAGCTTCCGCGTAGGGCGAAGCCCGAAGCGTCCCCCCTTACTAATACCTCCCCCTACTTAACCCCCCCCCCCCCCAAGTAGCTTTCATCATATAGCGAGGCCGAAGGCCGAGCTCCGCGTAGAGCGAAGCTCGAAGCGTCCTCCGGCTGACCCTGCACTTTTCTCCTACCATAAGTAATTTACGAGGCCGGAGGCCGAGTTGCGAGGCCGCAGGCCGAGCTCCGCGTAGGGCGAAGCCCGAAGCGTCCCCCCTTCGTTGGAAAAATGGCCGCCATCTTGAATTTTTTGGTTTCTGGACGGATTGCTTTCAAAATCGATATCTGAGAAACCGAGTCGACTGCGATGACGAATCAGATGACAGAATTGAAAAATTTGGTCGCCATCTTGAATTTTTCTATTTCTCGACCGATTGCTTTCAAAATCGATATCTGGGGGGCCGAGTCGACTGCAATGACGAATCAGATGACAGAATTGAAAAATTTGGCCGCCATCTTGAATTTTTTTGTTACTGGGCCGATTGCTTTGAAAATCGATATCTAAGGGTCCGAGGTGTCTTCGATACCGAATCAAGAATAAAATTTTGAAAAAATGGCCGCCATCTTGAATTTTTTTGTTTCTTGACCGATTGCTTTCAAAATCGATATCTGAGGGTCCGAGAGGTCTCCGATACCGAATCGAATGTCAGAATTGAAAAAAAATGGCCGCCGTCTTGAATTTTTTTGTTTTTCGGCCGATTGCTTTCAAAATCGACATTTAGGCTCGGATATTGTATCCAACAGCCACAACACCTCACGCGGGCTGCTTGCAGCCCGCGCACCCACGCGACCTCTAGTATATTATATAAAGCTGGATTCGGGTGACTCACCTATAGAAATTATTAGGGTATAAGGAGTACATTTGGAAGGGTATAATGTATGGAGAAAATGTTCAAAGGTGTCTGAAACCAAAGGGAAAATTGTCACGTGTAGACCATGAGGTTTTGGTGAAAAGTTGTTGAACTGCCCGCCGAAACGAAAAGAGATGGAGGGATGCTGTCATACAACAAAATGTAGCAAACCTTGGGCAGTTTGACGGTCGCTTGAAAATTTTTTGAAAACATCAAAACCAAGATGGCGGCAGGTCGAGAAACGTTTGTATGGAAAACTTTGAGGGGGAAAAACACCCCGAAGGAGAAATTTTAGAGGCCATAAACTCAAGTCAGATCTGGAGACGGTGGGGTTGTTTATCGACGTGAAGAAAAAAAATGTGATGATGACCTTCTTGGTGAAAAGTTGGTGTGCTGCCCGCCGAAACGGTGGAAGATGGAGAGTGACCGCCATACAAGAAAATGCTGCAAACCCTGGGCAATTTGACGGCAAATAAAAAAAAAGTTGAAATTCTAGAAAACAAGATGGCGGCGAGGCGATGAAATTTGTATGAAAACTATTCAAGGGGGAACATCTCTCGATCTCGAATTTTCGTGGGTATAGGCTATAATCAAGCGTAAAGAAGGTTATAGAGTGTATAGGGAGAGCCGATAAAATGAGGTCTCTATGAGCTCGTTTAGAAGTTGGTGAACTGCCCGCCGAAACGGTAAGAGATAGAGAGTGGCCGTCATACAAGAAAATGTTGCAAACCCTGGGCAATTTGACGGCAAATAAAAAAAATTTCGAATAATTGAAAAACAAGATGGCGGCGAACCAGTAAACTTTTGAAAATCAAACTCGCTCCAAGAACTTTTTCCAGAGACTTTTTAAGGCATTTTTAAAAATTTTATTGTATATAAGGCTAACGTGTGTATTTAGGAAAACTATAGGAATTTGGAGATCAGGTTTGAATGAAATGGTGGTCAACTGCCCGCAAAAACTATAAGAGATGGAGAGTGGCCGCCATACAAGAAAATGTGCCAAACCTTGAGCAGTTTGACGGCAAATATAAAAAAAGTTGGAATTCTTAAAAACAAGACGGCGGCGAGGGGATGAAGTTTGTATGAAAACTATTCAAGGGGGAACATCTCTCGAACTCGAATTTTCGTGGGTATAGGCTATAATCAAGCGTAAAGAAGTTTAAAGAGTGTATAGGAAGAGCCTATAAAATGAGGTCGCTATGAGCTCGTTTAGAAGTTGGTGAACTGCCCGTCGAAACGGTAAGACATAGAGAGTGGCCGTCATACAAGAAAATGTTGCAAACCCTGGGCAATTTGACGGCAAATAAAAAAAAAATCTAATAATTGAAAAACAAGATGGCGGCGAACCAGTGAAATTTTGAAAATCAAACTCGCTCCAAGAACTTTTTCCAGAGACTTTTAAGGGCATTTTTTAAAATTTTATTGTATATAAGGCTAACGTGTGTATTTGGGAAAACTATAGGAATTTGGAGATCAGGTTTGAATGAAATGGTGGTCAACTGCCCGAAAAAAGTAAAAGAGATAGAGAATGGCCGCCATATAAGAAAATGTGTCAAACCCTAAGCAATTTGACGGCAAATTAAAAAAAAAACAAAATATTGAAAAACAAGATAACGGCGAACCGATATAACTTTGTATGGAGAAAACTTTTTTAGCCAACAGAAAAGTTAAGTTTGCCTTGTATACATTTTGTACACATTTTTTAAGAAATACAAACTTAAATTTGCTTATGCGCAACTCGGCTTTGAGGACCTGGTAACTTGCGAGGCCGCAGGCCGAGCTGGCGAGGCCGAAGGCCGAGCTCCGCGTAGAGCGAAGCTCGGAGAGTCCCTCTCTTACTTTGCCTGTCCCCATCCCCTCCCCCAAGTAACTAAAACCAACATGGCGAGGCCGAAGGCCGAGCTCCGCGTAGAGCGAAGCTCGAAGCGTCCCCCAGCATTGTGTGCTCCCACATACATCCATTAGTTCAAGGTTCATACGAGGCCGGAGGCCGAGTCGCGAGGCCGTAGGCCGAGCTTCCGCGCAGGGCGAAGCCCGAAGCGTCCCCCCTTACTAATACCTCCCCAACTAAACCCCCCCCCCCCAAGTAACTTTCATCATAAAGCGAGGCTGAAGGCCGAGCTCCGCGTAGAGCGAAGCTCGAAGCGTCCTCCGGCTGACCCTGCACCCTTGTCCTACCATAAGTAATGTACGAGGCCCCAGGCCGAGCTCCGCGTAGGGCGAAGCCCGAAGCGTCCCCCCTTCGTTGGAAAAATGGCCGCCATCTTGATTTTTTTAGTTTCTGGACGGATTACTTTCAAAATCGATATCTGAGAGTCCGAGTCGACTGCGATGACGAATCAGATGACAGAATTGAAAAAAATGGCCGCCATCTTGAATTTTTCTATTTCCCGACCGATTGCTTTCAAAATCGATATATGGGGGGCCGAGTCGACTCTGATAACGAATCTCATGTCAAAATTTTAAAAAGTGGCCGCCATCTTGATTTTTTTTGTTACTGAACCGATTGCTTTTAAAATCGATATCTGAGGGTCCGAGACGTCTTCGATGCCGAATCAAACGTCAGAATAAAAAAAAATGGCCGCCATCTTGAAATTTTTTGTTTCTTGACCGATTGCTTTCAAAATCGATAGCTGATGGTCCGGGAGGTCTCCGATTTCGAATCCAATGTAAAAATTGAAAAAAATAGCCGCCATCTTGAATTTTTTTGTTTCTTGACCGATTTCTTTCAAAATCGATATCTGAGAGACCGAGAGGTCTCCGATACCGAATCGAATGTCAGAATTGAAAAAATTGGCCGCCATCTTGTTTTTTTTTTGTTTTTCGGCCGATTGCCTTCAAAATCGAAATTTGGTCCTGGATAACAAAAGCAACAGCCACAACACCTCACGCGGGCTGCTCGCAGCCCGCGCACCAACGCGACCTCTAGTCATAGGTATACGAATGAAAACATATCCTTTTCATTCTCTATAATGACCTGTACAATCCTAATACGCCTTCCTATCTGCGTTATTTCGCCTAACAAACACGCTCGTATTTATTTTTCACGTCCTTTAGATAAGCCCTGGGAGCCAATTCTTGAATATAACTCAAAAATTCAAAATCACAGATTTTTATTTTTAAAAGTGAAGATTGATATTCGTAAAATATAAAGCAGACCTTGATTATTAATTTTCATGTATTCTGATTTACCATTCAACAGTTTATCAAGGCAAATGTGAATTTTTAAAGTCTCAAAAGTGATATTTTATCACCCGGTGATTTTCAAAAATTGAGTCCCAGTCGCTCCAATGTCAAAACAAACCTATCTTTCCCCTCCCACCATTCTGATTTATATTCCTATTCCTTCACTGTTTATGAGCCCTGTCCCTCCCGCACACTGTTCGTGATAATCGTTACAGTTCATCTATCGCCATGTTTAAAAAAATTGTGAAAGAACATTATCTTTCTCTGTCTGAGTGATTCATTTATGAATGTATCTACATATCATTTTTTTATCACCCCGGATATTTTTAGTGGTGGTTCTCCCCACGAAACTGAATTCCCAACGTACGTAGGTCGAATATAAAAAAAAATTACTTCCCATACAAACTGCATCAGCTGACGGAGGTCGTAATTTTATTTAAAAAATAACGCATGTACTTATATGTATTTATTATATTTATATTTATAACTAGAGGTCGCGTGGGTGCGCGGGCTGCAAGCAGCCCGCGTGAGGTGTTGTGGCTGTTGCTTTTGTTATCCAGGACCAAATTTCGATTTTGAAGGCAATCAGACGAAAAACAAAAAAATTCAAGATGGCGGCCATTTTTTTCAATACTGACATTTGATTCGGTATCGGAGACCTCTCGGACCCTCAGATATTGATTTTGAAAGAAATCGGTCAAGAAACAAAAAAATTCAAGATGGCGGCTATTTTTTTCAATTTTTACATTGGATTCGAAATCGGAGACCTCTTGGACCCTCAGATATCGATTTTGAAAGCAATCGGTCAAGAAACAAAAAAATTCAAGATGGCGGCCATTTTTTTCAATTCTGACATTTGATTCGGCATCAAAGACGTCTCGGACCCTCAGATATCGATTTTGAAAGCAATCGGTCAAGTAACAAAAAAAATCAAGATGGCGGCTATTTTTTTCAATTTTTACATTGGATTCAAAATCGGAGACCTCTCGGACCCTTAGATATCGATTTTGAAAGCAATCGGTCAAGAAACAAAAAATTTCAAGATGGCGGCCATTTTTTTCAATTCTGACATTTGATTCGGTATCGGAGACCTCTCGGACCCTCAGATATTGATTTTGAAAGAAATCGGTCAAGAAACAAAAAAATTTAAGATGGCGCTATTTTTTTCAAGTTTTACATTGGATTCGAAATCAGAGACCTCTCGGACCCTCAGATATCGATTTTGAAAGCAATCGGTCAAGAAACAAAAAATTTCAAGATGGCGGCTATTTTTTTCAATTCTGACATTTGATTCGGCATCGAAGACGTCTCGGACCCTCAGATATCGATTTTGAAAGCAATCGGTCCAGTAACAAAAAAAATCAAAATGGAGGCCATTTTTTCAAAATTTTATTTTTGATTCGGTATCATAGACCTCTCGGACCCTCAGATATCGATTTTGAAAGCAATCGGTCCAGTAACAAAAAAAATCAAGATGGCGGCCACTTTTTAAAATTTTGACATGAGATTCGTTATCAGAGTCGACTCGGCCCCCCAGATATCGATTTTGAAAGCAATCGGTCGAGAAATAGAAAAATTCAAGATGGCGGCCATTTTTTTCAATTCTGTCATCTGATTCGTCATCGTAGTCGACTCGGACTCTCAGATATCGATTTTGAAAGCAATCCGTCCAGAAACCAAAAAATTCAAGATGGCGGCCATTTTTCCAACGAAGGGGTGACGCTTCGGGCTTCGCCCTACGCGGAGCTCGGCCTACGGCCTCGCAACTCGGCCTCCGGCCTCGTACATTACTTATGGTAGGAGAAGGGTGCAGGGTCAGCCGGAGGACGCTTCGAGCTTCGCTCTACGCGGAGCTCGGCCTTCGGCCTCGCTTAATGATGAAAGTTACTTGGGGGTGGGGGGGTTTAGTTGGGGAGGTATTAGTAAGGGGGGACGCTTCGGGCTTCGCCCTACGCGGAAGCTCGGCCTACGGCCTCGCGACTCGGCCTCCGGCCTCGTATGAACCTTGAACTAATGGATGTATGTGGGAGCACGCAATGCTGGGGGACGCTTCGAGCTTCGCTCTACGCGGAGCTCGGCCTTCGGCCTCGCCATGTTGGTTTTAGTTACTTGGGGGGAGGGGATGGGGACTGGCAAAGTAAGAGAGGGACGCTCCGAGCTTCGCTCTACGCGGAGCTCGGCCTTCGGCCTCGCCAGCTCGGCCTGCGGCCTCGCAAGTTACCAAGTCCTCAAAGCCGAGTTTCGCATAAGCAAATTTAAGTTTGTATTTCTTAAAAAGTGTGTACAAAATGTATGCAAGGCAAACTTAACTTTACTGTTGGCTAAAAAAGTTTTCTCCATACAAAGTTATATCGGTTCGCCGTTATCATGTTTTTCAATATTTTGTTTTTTTTTTTAATTTGCCGTCAAATTGCTTAGGGTTTGACACATTTTCTTATATGGCGGCCATTCTCTATCTCTTTTACTTTTTTCGGGCAGTTGACCAACATTTCACTGAAACCTGATTTCCAAATTCCTATAGTTTTCCCAAATACACACGTTAGCCTTCCATACAATAAAATTTTTAAAAATGCGTTAAAAGGTCTCTGGAAAAAGTTCTTGGAGCGAGTTTGATTTTCAAAATTTCACTGGTTCGCCGCCATCTTGTTTTTCAATAATTCGAATTTTTTTTTATTTGCCGTCAAATTGCCCAGGGTTTGGAACATTTTCTTGTATGACGGCCACTCTCTATCTCTTACCGTTTCGGCGGGCAGTTCACCAACTTTTAAATGAGCCCAACGATTCCACATTTTTACAGGCTCTTCCTATACACTCTGCAACCTTCTTTACGCTTGATTATAGCCTATACCCACGAAAATCCGCGTTCGGGGTGATTTTCCCCCTCGAATGGTTTTCATACAAACTTTACCCCCTCGCCGCCATCTTGTTTTTCAAATTTCCAACTTTTTTTTAATTTGCCCTCAAATTGCCCAAGGTTTGCAGCATTTTCTTGTATGGCGGCCACTCTCCATCTCCTACCGTTTCGGCGGGCAGTATACCAACTTTTCACCAAGAAGGTCATCACCACATTTTTTTTCTTCAAATCGATAAACAACCCCACCTACTCTAGATCTGACTTGAGTTTATGGCCTCTAAAATTTCTCCTTCGGGGTGTTTTTCCCGCTCAATGTTTTCCATACAAACGTTTCTCGACCCGCCGCCATCTTGGTTTTAAAGTTTTTAAATTTTTTCCAACCCACCGTCAAACTGCCCAAGGTTTGCTACATTTTGTTATATGACAGCGTCCCTCCATCTCTTTTCGTTTCGGCGGGCAGTTCACCAACTTTTCACCAAAACCTCATGGTCTACACGTGACAATTTTCCCTTTGGTTTCAGACACCTTTGAACATTTTCTCCATACATTATACCCTTCCAAATGTACTCCTTATACCCTAATAATTTCTGTCAGTCAGTCACCTGAATCCAGCTTTATATATTATAGATAGACTAGAGGTCGCGTGGGTGCGCGGGCTGCAAGCAGCCCGCGTGAGGTGTTGTGGCTGTTGTAAATTGTCAAATATCGATTTTGAAGGCAATCGGTTCAGAAATAGAAAAATTCAAGATGGCGGCCATTTTTTCAAAATTTTATTTTTGATTAGGTATGGGAGACGTCTCGGACCCTCAGATATCGATTTTGAAAGCAATTGGTCAAGAAACAAAAAAATTCAAGATGGCGGCCATTTTTTATAAATTTGATTCTTGATTCTGTATCGGAGACCACTCGGACCCTCAGATATCGATTTTAAAAGCAATTGGCCCAGTAACAAAAAAATTCAAGATGGCGGCCTTTTTTTTTAAATTTTATCATTGATCCGGTATCGAAGACATCTCGGCCCCCCAGATATCGATTTTGAAAGCAATCGGTCGAGAAATAGAAAAATTCAAGATGGCGGCCATTTGTTTCAATTCTGACATCTGATTCGTCATCGCAGTCGACTCGGACTCTTAGATATCGATTTTGAAAGCAATCCGTCCAGAAACCAAAAAATTCAAGATGGCGGCCATTTTTCCAACGAAGGGGGGACGCTTCGGGCTTCGCCCTACGCGGAGCTCGGCCTGCGGCCTCGCAACTCGGCCTACGCCCTCGTAAATTACTTATTGTAGGAGAAGGTTGCAGGGTCAGCCCGAGGACGCTTCGAGCTTCGCTCTACGCGGAGCTCGGCCTTCGGCCTCGCTATATGATGAAAGTTACTTGGGGGGGGGTTAAGTAGGGGGAGGTATTAGTAAGGGGGGACGCTTCGGGCTTCGCCCTACGCGGAAGCTCGGCCTACGGCCTCGCAACTCGGCCTCCGGCCTCGTATGAAACTTGAACTAATGGATGTATGTGGGAGCACGACATGCTGGGGGACGCTTCGAGCTTCGCTCTACGCGGAGCTCGGCCTTCGGCCTCGCCATGTTGGTTTAAGTTACTTGGGGGGAGGGGTTGGGGACAGGCAAAGTACGGAAGGGACGCTCCGAGCTTCGCTCTACGCGGAGTTCGGCCTGCGGCCTCGCAAGTTACCTAGTGTGGGTCGTTTCTATGGCGGCCATATTGGAAAATGGCGCCAAAATTTTTTTTACACCAAAAACGTAATCTACACCCACAAAAACCCCCAGATACCAAATTTCACTCGAATCGGAGCACCTTTCATTTTGGCCGCCATTTTGAATCCGCCATTTTGTTTTTTTTTTTTTACAGTAAGTCGCCTCTTATCATCCTCTTTGACATTTGTTCAAGCACCATATACTTCTCTCTTTTCGTTTAGGATTTATTGGACTTTGAATATTTTTTTAATAAAATTTGTATGGCGGCCATTTTGTTTTCCGCCATTTTGGATTTTTTTCACCCCAGGTAGAATTTGACCAGGGTGTGGGTCGACTTTTGTTCGAGGTCGACCCACCTATCCCTTACAGTTTTTGCTGGCCGTTGACCCCTACCCTGATGCTGAAGACTTTTCCATGGTTTAAGATTTTTCTGGTACTCATCAGACCTGGTCGTACAACTTGTCCATACATGACTTCCACCTCAGACACCTCCTTCATGGAGAACAATTGTGTCAATGAGTGAGTCAGTCAGTCAGTCAGTGGTAATTGAGCTTTATATAATATAACTAGAGGTCGCGTGGGTGCGCGGGCTGCAAGCAGCCCGCGTGAGGTGTTGTGGCTGTTGCTTTTGTTATCGTGGACTAAATTTCGATTTTGAAGGCAATCGGCCAAAAAACAAAAAAATTCAAGATGGCGGCCATTTTTTCAAAATTTTATTCTTGATTGGGTATCGGAGACGTCTCGGACCCTTAGATATCGATTTTGAAAGCAATCGGTCTAGAAACAAAAAAAATCAAAATGGCGGCCATTTTTAAAAAAAATTTTTCTTGATTCTGTATCGGAGACCTCTCGGACCCTCAGATATCGATTTTAAAAGAAATCGACCCAATAACGAAAAAATTCAAGATGGCGGCCACTTTTCAAAATTTTGAGATGTGATTCGTTATCAGAGTCGACTCGGCCCCCCAGATATCGATCTTGAAAGCAATCGGTCAAGAAACAAAAAAATTCAAGATGGCGGCTATTTTTTTCAATTTTGACATTGGATTCGAGATCGGAGACCTCTCGGACCCTCAGATATCGATTTTGAAAGCAATCGGTCTAGAAACAAAAAAATTCAAGATTGCGGCCATTTTTTTAAATTCTGACATTTGATTCGGTATCGAAGACATCTCGGACCTTTAGATATCGATTTTGAAAGCAATCGGCCCAATAACAAAAAAATTCAAGAGGCCATTTTTCCAACGAAGGGGGGACGCTTCGGGCTTCGCTTTTTCAATTCTGACATCTGGGTGTCTACTCTCAAAGTCCGATATATCGAAACGATACTATTCGAAACATGCAAATGCAAAACTTCGTCCCTTGACAATACAGTAGAATATTGGTTGGATGAATTTTCAAACTGCCAGTAGTTAGCATCCAACCAATATTCTACTCTATTGTCAAGGAACGAAGTTTTGAATTTGCATGTTTCGAATTGTATCGTTTCGATATATCGGACTTTGAGAGTAGACACCCAGATTCGTCATCGCAGTCGACTCGGACTCTCAGATATCGATTTCGAAAGCAATCCGTCCAGAAACCAAAAAATTCAAGATGGCGGCCATTTTTCCAACGAAGGGGGGACGCTTCGGGCTTCGCCCTACGCGGAGCTCGGCCTTCGGCCTCGCAACTCGGCCTCCGGCCTCGTACATTACTTATGGTAGGAGGAGGGTTCAAGGGTCAGCCGGAGGACGCTTCGAGCTTCGCTCTACGCGGAGCTCGGCCTTCGGCCTCGCTATATGATGAAAGTTACTTGGGGGGGGGGGTTAAGTAGGGGGAGGTCTTAGTACGGGGGGACGCTTCGGGCTTCGCCCTACGCGGAAGCTCGGCCTACGGCCTCGCGACTCGGCCTCCGGCCTCGTATGAAACTTGAACTAATGGATGTATGTAAGAGCACGACATGCTGGGGGACGCTTCGAGCTTCGCTCTACGCGGAGCTCGGCCTTCGGCCTCGCCATGTTGGTTTTAGTTACTTGGGGGGAGGGGTTGGGGACAGGCAAAGTACGGGAGGGACGCTCCGAGCTTCGCTCTACGCGGAGCTCGGCCTGCGGCCTCGCAAGTTACCTAGTGTGGGTCTTTTCTATGGCGGCCATATTGGAAAATGGCGCCAAAATTTTTTTTACACCAAAAACGTAATCTACACCCCCAAAAACCCCCAGATACCAAATTTCACTCGAATCGGAGCACCTTTTATTTTGGCCGCCATTTTGAATCCGCCATTTTGAATTTTTTTTTTTTCAGTTAGTCGCCTCTTATCATTCTCTTTGACTTTTGTTAAAGAACTACTATACTTACTCTTTTTGTTTAGGATTTATTGGACTTTGAATATTTTTTAAATAAAATTTGTATGGCGGCCATTTTGTTTTCCGCCATTTTGGATTTTTTTCACCCCAGGTAGAATTTGACCAGGGTGTGGGTCGACTTTTGTTCGAGGCCGACCCACCTATCCCTTACAGTTTTTACGGGCCGTTGACCCCTACCCTGATGCTGAAGACTTTTCCAAGGTTTAAGATTTTTCTGGTACTCATCAGACCTGGTCGTACAATTTTTCCATACATCACTTCCACCGGTTTCGCCTCTTTCATGGAGAACAATTGTGTCAATGAGTCAGTGAGTGAGTGAGTGGTAATTGAGCTTTATATAGTATAACTAGAGGTCGCGTGGGTGCGCGGGCTGCAAGCAGCCCGCGTGAGGTGTTGTGGCTGTTGCTTTTGTTATCCAGGACCAAATTTCGATTTTGAAGGCAATCGGCCGAAAAACAAAAAAATTCAAGATGGCGGCCATTTCTTTTAAATTTTTTTCTTGATTAGGTATGGGAGACGTCTTGGACCCTCAGATATCGATTTTAAAAGCAATTGGTCAAGAAACAAAAAAATTCAAGATGGCGGCCATTTTTTCAAAATTTTATTCTTGATTCAGTATCGGAGACCTCTCGGACCCTCAGATATCGATTTTGAAAGCAATCGGCCTAATAACAAAAAAAATCAAGATGGCGGCCACTTTTCAAAATTTTGACATGAGATTCGTTATGAGCGTCGACTTGGCCCCCCAGATATCGATTTTGAAAGCAATCGGTCGAGAAATAGAAAAATTCAAGATGGCGGCCATTTTTTTCAATTCTGACATCTGATTCGTCATCGCAGTCGACTCGGACTCTCAGATATCGATTTCGAAAGCAATCCGTCCAGAAACCAAAAAATTCAAGATGGCGGCCATTTTTCCAACGAAGGGGGGACGCTTCGGGCTTCGCCCTACGCGGAGCTCGGCCTTCGGCCTCGCAACTCGGCCTCCGGCCTCGTAAATTACTTATGGTAGGAGGAGGGTTCAAGGGTAAGCCGGAGGACGCTTCGAGCTTCGCTCTACGCGGAGCTCGGCCTTCGGCCTCGCTATATGATGAAAGTTACTTGGGGGGGGGGGGTTAAGTAGGGGGAGGTCTTAGTACGGGGGGACGCTTCGGGCTTCGCCCTACGCGGAAGCTCGGCCTACGGCCTCGCGACTCGGCCTCCGGCCTCGTATGAAACTTGAACTAATGGATGTATGTGGGAGCACGACATGCTGGGGGACGCTTCGAGCTTCGCTCTACGCGGAGCTCGGCCTTCGGCCTCGCCATGTTGGTTTTAGTTACTTGGGGGGAGGGGTTGGGGACAGGCAAAGTACGGGAGGGACGCTCCGAGCTTCGCTCTACGCGGAGCTCGGCCTGCGGCCTCGCAAGTTACCTAGTGTGGGTCGTTTCTATGGCGGCCATATTGGAAAATGGCGCCTAAATTTTTTTTACACCAAAAACGTAATCTACACCCCCAAAAACCCCCAGATACCAAATTTCACTCGAATCGGAGCACCTTTTATTTTGGCCGCCATTTTGAATCCGCCATTTTGAATTTTTTTTTCACAGTTAGTCGCCTTTTATCATCCTCTTTGACATTTGTTAAAGAACATTGTACTTTGCTCTTTTTGTTTAGGATTTATTGGACTTTGAATATTTTTTTATTAAAATTTGTATGGCGGCCATTTTGTTTTCCGCCATTTTGGATTTTTTTCACCCCAGGTAGAATTTGACCAGGGTGTGGGTCGACTTTTGTTCGAGGTCGACCCACCTTTCCCTTACAGTTTTTACGGGCCGTTGACCCCTACCCTGATGCTGAAGACTTTTCCAAGGTTTAAGATTTTTCTGGTACTCATCAGACCTGGTTGTACAACTTTTCCATACATCACTTTCACCGGTTTCGCCTCTTTCATGGAGAACAATTGTGTCAATGAGTCAGTCAGTCAGTCAGTCAGTCAGTCAGTCAGTGGTAATTGAGCTTTATATAATATAACTAGAGGTCGCGTGGGTGCGCGGGCTGCAAGCAGCCCGCGTGAGGTGTTGTGGCTGTTGGATATATTATCCGAGCCTATATGTCGATTTTGAAAGCAATCGGCCCAAAAACCAAAAAAATTGTATGGCGGCCATTTTGTTTTCCGCCATTTTGAATTTTTTTCGACCCAGGTAGAATTTGACCAGGATGTGGGTCGACTTTAGTTCAAGGTCGACACACCTATCCCTTACAGTTTTTGCTGGCCGTTGACCCCTACCCTGATGCTGAAGACTTTTCCAAGGTTTAAGATTTTCCTGCTACTCATCAGACCTGGTCGTACAACTTGTCCATACATCACTTTCACCGGTCTCGCCTCTTTCATGGAGAACAATTGTGTCAGTCAGTGAGTGAGTGAGTGAGTGAGTCAGTGGTAATTCAGCTTTATATAATAGAACTAGAGGTCGCGTGGGTGCGCGGGCTGCAAGCAGCCCGCGTGAGGTGTTGTGGCTGTTGTATATTGTCAAAATCGATTTTTAAGTCAATCGGCCCAAAAACAAAAAAAATCAAGATGGCGGCCATTTTTTTAAAATTTTATTCTTGATTAGGTATGGGAGACGTCTCGGACCCTCAGATATCGATTTTAAAAGCAATTGGTCAAGAAACAAAAAAATTCAAGATGGCGGCCATTTTTTCAAAATTTTATTCTTGATTCGGTATTGGAGACGTCTCGGACCCTCAGATATCGAGTTTGAAAGCAATCGGCCCAGTAACAAAAAAATTCAAGATGGCGGCCACTTTTCAAAATTTTGACATGAGATTCGTTATCAGAGTCCACTCGTCCCCCCAGATATCGATTTTGAAAGCAATCGATCGAGAAATAGAAAAATTCAAGATGGCGGCCATTTTTTTCAATTCTGACATCTGATTCGTCATCGCAGTCGACTCGGACTCTCAGATATCGATTTTGAAAGCAATCCGTCCAGAAACCAAAAAATTCAAGATGGCGGCCATTTTTCCAACAAACGGGGGACGCTTCGGGCTTCGCCCTACGCGGAGCTCGGCCTGCGGCCTCGCAACTCGGCCTCCGGCCTCGTAAATTACTTATGGTAGGAGAAGGTTGCAGGGTCAGCCGGAGGACGCTTCGAGCTTCGCTCTACGCGGAGCTCGGCCTTCGGCCTCGCTATATGATGAAGGTTACTTGGGGGGGGAATAAGTAGGGGGAGGTCTTAGTAAGGGGGGACGCTTCGGGCGTCGCCCTACGCGGAAGCTCGGCCTACGGCCTCGCGACTCGGCCTCCGGCCTCGTATGAAACTTGTACTAATGGATGTATGTGGGAGCACGACATGCTGGGGGACGCTTCGAGCTTCGCTCTACGCGGAGCTCGGCCTTCGGCCTCGCCATGTTGGTTTAAATTACTTGGGGGGAGGGGTTGGGGACAGGCAAAGTAAGGGAGGGACGCTCCGAGCTTCGCTTTACGCGGAGCTCGGCCTGCGGCCTCGCCGTATGGTTTAGGTTACTTAGAGGTGAACTCTACCTTCAGCCTAATTATACTAATTTTCGTTCTCACCACGCGACAATCGGCCTCATATGCCGAGTTACACAACAGAAAAGTTAAGTTTGTTTTTTATACAAAGTGTGTACATATTGTAAGCAAGACAAACTTAACTTTTCTGTTGGCTAAAAAATTTTCGCCACCGAGTTACTTTTTGTATCCACTCGTTGCGGGGAAACGAGCCGATTGAGACCACATTTTTATATTTTTTGCCTATACACACTGAAACCCTCTACAAGACTGACTATAGCCTATATCCACGAAAATTCGCTTTCGGAAGATTTACCCCCTCGAAGATGTATGAAGAAACAAAGGTTTTCAGCTCGCCCTCATTTTGTTTTTCAATTTTTTGAAAATTTTTTTCTTTGCCATCAAATTGCCCAGGGTTTGCAACATTTTCTTGTATGACGGCCACTCTCTTACTGTTACCGTTTTGGCAGGCAGTTCATCAGCTTTTAAACGAATCCGTTGAGACCACATTTTTTTGAAATTTTCTTATACCTCCTGTGACCTGCTACAAGCCTTAATATAGCCTATACCCACGAAAATCCGCGATCGGGGCGATTTTCCCCCTCGAACAGTTTTCATACAAACTTTAACCCCTCGCCGCCATCTTGTTTTTCAGAAATCCAACTTTTTTTAAATTTGCCGTCAAATTGCCCAGGGTTTGCAGCATTTTCATGTATGGCGGCCACTCTCCATCTCCTACCGTTTCGGCGGGCAGTACACCAACTTTTCACCAAGAAGGTCATCACCACATTTTTTTTCTTCACGTCGACAAACAACCCCACCTTCTCCAGATCTGACTTGAGTTTATGGCCTCTAAAATTTCTCCTTCGGGGTGTTTTTCCCCCTCAAAGTTTTCCATACAAACGTTTCTCGACCCGCCGCCATCTTGGTTTTAAAGTTTTTAATTTTTTTTTAACCCACCGTCAAACTGCCCAAGGTTTGCTACATTTTGTTGTATGACAGCGTCCCTCCATCTCTTTTCGTTTCGGCGGGCAGTTCACCAACTTTTCACCAAAACCTCATGGTCTACACTTGACAATTTTCCCTTTGGTTTCAAACTCCTTCAAACATTTTCTCCATACATTATACCCTTCCAAATGTACTCCTTATACCCTAATAATTTCTGTCAGTGAGTCACCCGAATCCAGCTTTATATATTATAGAATAGAATAGATAGATATTACTATTATTTTATCTAAGTAGTTTAGGTATGATTGTAGTTATTGTGTTTAGGTAGTTAATTCGTAAATTATGCACGTTTATCTGCCACTTCCAGTGCACAGTTCCACTTTTCTAGGACTGCTGGAAGAAGGGTCCTAGTAATAAAGAGTACCTGTTGTGTCGTTTTCCTTAATCTATATTTTGTGTTTTTCATGTGTACAATAAATAATTAAATACATCATCTTGGCAATTTTGCTAGTTCAACTGCAAATGTGGTCGGACTAGCGAAACTTTCTAAAGAGGATGTAAGGCAGACCGGTACTTTTTTAATTAGGTACCTTCTGTAACAACGAATAGGTTTCATTCGTGTACCTACTTAATGACTTAGGTAAAAAAATTCTCTCTGAATGTACGGAACCTGTCAGGACGCGCATTGGCAGACCAACGTTTTGTGGATCTAATACCCAATAATCTCTCAACAAAGTTGCAAAAGACATGTATACTAGTGGTTTTTTATTCCAAGATAAAATTAACAGACTTGAAATTTATATTACATGAAGGAGAATAAAAAGAAGAAAGAAGAATGACTAAGAATTATTTTTTTAATGCCGCCATTTTTTTTTAAATAATTTTTAAAAAAATTCTGTAGTGGACTTTTTTTTTAAGTACTGGCACCACCAAAGCAAAATAAACTGGCAACACTCAATTGCCTTTTCGTTTTTCTTCGTATAGACGTGCGTTCCAGAACAGGAAATATTATTTTGACAGCAGGATAGCTGTATATGACGCCCGTGTGCGTAGTCAAGACAGACTGCTGTCAAAGGGTAATGTTTTTCAAAGTAAGTAATATTTTTTTTGACAGCAGTGTGTTTCAACCACACACATGGACGTAACATAAAGCTATCCTACTCTCACCGCCAGTTGCACAAAGCATCTTTAAAGTTAAAGCTCCTTTAAGTCTATTGCGGACTCTTTCTATTCTGCTGACAAAGAAAGTGACAGCAGTAGATTTAAAGGAGCTTTAATTTTAAAGTAGCTTTGTGCAACTGGCTGTGTCAGAGATTTTGCATTTGTGAAACGAAAGAGGTTAAAGTGATCAAAATAGTGTATTTTGCTGGAAAATATGTTAAAAGTGCACAAAAATGAAGAATTCGAGTGATTTAGCTTACTGCGGGTGTTACGCGTTTTTGTTCATTTACCGTAAGCACAAGAAAACCCGACAGAATGCAACGATACAGGACATGGAGACGAACTATCACACAGTTGGAAAATGTGGAGGGGTATCGTCAATCCAAACTCTTCATCAAGGGATATAGATAGAAAAAAGACTTAACAGCACCAGTAAACCAGTGCCCTCGGCAGATTGGCTTGTGGTGCAGAGAGCCTCGCACCAGGGGACACAGAATTGTGTGTGAAAAGCTTCGGAGGTCCTCTCAGGGTCCTTATTTAGTACATCTCAATCAGTAGATAGGGGGAATGGAAAATGGGGATACCCCGATGAAGCCAAAAGAGCAGCTTGCCGCATAAACTGGCCATCTTCCTGGATGGGGCTTACAGTGAAGCAGGCCACACCGTCCGTTTCTAGCTGGGATAGTGAATGAAATAGCTATTTAAGTGATCTGATCACCCGTCTGCGCAGATTCTCCACCAGAAATAATAATAATAGGCTTATTATGTCAATTCAAAGTGTTAACTATCTGTTACACAATTAGCAAGATTTTTTTAGATGAACAGATATTAATATAAGATGAATAATATTACACTTAGTGTAAAGTTGTTATTGGCCGCATAAAGCTGCTTGGACATGCCTCGTTGCCTCATCTTAAGCAAACACACTCCGTCTTACACCAAAAAAGTTAGACATCTGTTGAACACTTGATTAAAAATATCGTACCAAATAACTCTGTCTTTGTCATTGATGCGCAGAAGTCAAAAATGACTTATTTTATTATGACTTGACTTCTGCGCATCAACTGACATAGCCAGTTATTTTGTGCGCATTTTTTTAATCAAGTGTTCAACAGATGTCTAACTTTTTTGTAGTAAGACCACGGAGTAAGACCCACTATGTTCAGTTGCCCTTGGGTGAAGCAGCATGCTTATTTGCCACTAAATATTCATAGTGATGTTCAGATAATGTCCTTTTATTTGACACCCAACATGGTATCATATAAAAATATTATTTTGGTCATTCATGAGTTAATGTCCTGATGGCGCCACATTCAATGTAATGTAACATCTTATATCCTATAACCAGAGGAAGATCAAGACGCTTCTAATCTAACGCTACTCATTTGTTTAACTACAATAAGTTGTATAGAAGTTATGAGGCAACAGATGAACATAAATATTAATTATAATAATTGCTGCGGGTAAAAATGTGTGATCTTTTACATTGGGTTGACAAGCCCGTTGGTGTGGTTGGTAGTGAGCCTGCCTCTCACACCATGGGCCCCGGGTTCGAGCCCCGCCCAGGGCAAACATTTGTGTGATGAACACAAGTGTTTGTTCTGTGTCTGGGTGTTATTTATCTATTTATGTATGTATATCAGTCTCTGGTACCCATATAGTACAGGCTTTGCCTAGTTTGGGATCAGATAACCTTGTGTGAAATGTCTCCCAATATATAATTTTTTAAAATTATATTCTTTGTAGACTGGTTGATTAAGGAAGATAATATCTAAACACAGGTATTTGTGATTATTTTACTCATGGTTTAATTAGAAATAAATCAGATGAGAAATACATAGGAATACCAATGTCATCAGCCAGATGACTAGAATGGTGTTGACACCCAGAGTGGTACGGTTGCCTGCCAAGCCGAGAGTCCTAGGTTTGAATCCTGGTAGGGGCTTGTGCACGAGTGAAGGACATTTGTATCTGTATTTCAGTCCGGAACTGGTTTAAAAGTAATGGCCAGTTAGTCCGTTGCATCATTTCCCAGGGAAATGTCCTTTAATAATGCTATTTTGTGATGACTGATGACTTTTATAGTTCTTCATCGCATTGTAGTATCAATCCTGAGGTTGTATAGCGGCCATTCAGCTTTAGTAGAACTGATGTGCTGTCCTACACTATACTAATATTTATTTTTGTAATGTTTCTTGATTTTATTGCTTGTAGAGCCTGGATGAATGTATTCTCACATTATAACATATTAGTGTAGTATTGTCCGAAGGCACTTGATATTACAATATTAAGATCTTGTGAGTCTGCACTCATTCCTTGTTTTAGTTTTTGATCCCTTAAGTTAATTAATTTCTGAGTAGTCTTGTGTCTCCTCTTGTAAGTCTATGTTGTATTTATTTATGTATAGATGTATTCTTTGGGTAGCTTGTTACACGGTGCGGCCAAAAGTGGCTGGTGACTTAGAGCCTATCTATTATTTTGTGTGGTAAATTATCTGGCTATGTAAGCACTGATTTCAACTCCAGTATTTCATTTTTATCGTTTATTCCAAGAATGTACTTTCACAGACATCTCGTGAGCTTGACAATCCGATTCTACAAAATACACATATTTATCAATACTGCTTTGATTTATTTATTTAATTAGCCAATATCAAAGAAGTGAGGAAAAAGGTTACCTACGTATTTTAGGTTATATTTGTCAAGCAAGCGTTTCATTTTGAAAGCCGTAGAGATAACGGTATCAATAGTTCAAATGAGTGAGTCAGTTCACTCACTCGAATTAGTTAAGTGTATTTGTTTGATGTGTTGTCTTAATTCTTGTAATATGTAGCGGAGCTATTTTAAAATAGGTAAATGAAATAATAAAGAGTAACCTGAAATGAAACTGAAATTGTCGATTTAGACCTGAACACGATGAAAATTCAAGGAATACAAGGTACAAAAACGATTAAAACTAACGCAGTTTATTTTTTATCGTTTTAGTACCTTAAAGTGATAACCCATTTTTTTTCTTTTTTTCTCTTGTATAAAAAATAAATCCACTGTATCAGTTTTGTGAGGGGCCCACAGTCCTAACTACTCGACGAGGCGTAGTGAACGTAGGCTACCTGGTGTGGAGGGGAGGGGATGCGAGCCAGGATGGAGACACCCTCCGTGACAATTGTCACCGGGTCTGTGCCTGCTCTCAAGGCCTTGAGAACGGAGAGCAGGAGCTCGATGGCAAGGTCGATGGCTTCGTGTGTGACTGAAGTTGTTGACACCTCCGGGTGCTTCGTCTTCACTCCCACGGCTTGTGGGGAGAAGACCGTGTTAATAGGCTCTGTGGCAAAGGCGGTACAGCCCAGGCAAGCGGCTGTCGAGGGCCCGCGGTTGCGGTTGCGGGGGGCTTCGACGGGGTGCGGTGAAGCGGCGGTAAGGCGGGCGACTGCACTTTTGCAAAGCTTGGCGGCGATTTCTTCGCGAAGGTAAGTGGCCTGGGCGACGTTGTGAGTGGCCTTTGGTCGCTTTATGACCTTCGTGGTAGAGGCAGGGGGAGCCATGACTCCCCTCGATCCCTCAATAATTGTCGGCAGACGAGATTGACATTTTGCCTGCTCTTACTAGGTAGTTTCTTGACAATTGAACACTGACAGTGACGCAATTAGAGAACAATTCCAATGTTGCGCGGGAATATTTCACAGAGGTCTGTCTGCTACAACCTGCTTTATATCCGGCCTAATAGTACTTGGATGACTGCTTGTCGTGCGTGTCATAAGATCTTGTATTACTTCTCGGACTCATATGGTGCAAATTATTTAAATGAGTTGACTCATTAATATGACTCATAGAAACTGACCAAATGGTTCAAATTATTTAAATGAGTTAACTCATTAATATGACTCATAGAAACTGACAACTCTCAGTCAAATGATCTGCCGACTTAGAACGAGCCTCTAGGCAAAGGGCAAATGTAATTTTTTGACGTTACGAGGTATAAACTGACGCAGGTGACCTGACTCACACTAATATCTCGAAATAAATAATCGATAGATCGCAACACTATTTGTAAGTAGGGTTGTCATAGTCCAATCTGTGTTGCCATATTCCAATCAGTGATGCCGTATTTCAATAACTTTAAAAATCGATTGTAAAAAAATGGTGGCCTTTAAAAAAATTCTTTCTTCACCACAATATTATCTACTATTCTATCTATCATATGAACTTGGTTTGAACCCTGTTAATTTTCCCTCGAAATAAAAATCCAACCCCCATAGTAAAATTTTACATCTCTTTTCTAGTCCTAAGTAGATGACGTAGTATAGCTTGCAATGCCCTTGTCTATAAGTATATAGGGGAGAGGGGGGCAAGATGGGGTACTTAAGGTTTGAAGCACCATAAAAGCAAAAGTAGAGTGCTTTCAAAATCTCATTCATGTCCAAGCTATCCTCTAGTAATCTGTCTTTAATAAATGATATATTTTAAGAACATTTATTAAGAAGATAAGATTTTAATATCCAAAAAGTAAAAAAAGTCAAATCACCCCATCTTGTCCGCCTTCGGGTAAGATGGGGTAAACCTAGTGGGTAGGATGAGGTACCAATTGTTGTATCATTTATGTATTGTATTCTTGTTTTTATTCCATCAAATATAGTTTTTTCTTCGAACGCTCATTGTTCTTTCATTTCATGGAATCTTCTGAACAAGCTCCTCTATTCAATCTTTTTAGTAAGTCTTCACCATTCTTATACAAGACTAGCTGTGCCCGCGGCTTCGCCCGCGTGGAATTCAGACCATGTGCAGTATTGTGCAGTCTCTCCCTCTCCATCACCCCCTCTCTCTCCCCTCCCCCTCTCCCTCGGGAGGGATCTCCCTCTCTTGTGGGATGATTTTTCTAACACGCTGAAACACATGTTTCTTCTTCAAACTTTCATCCCTTTATTTCACCCCTTTGGGGATGAATCTCAAAATTGCTGACTTCTTTCTCGTATTATTAGCTCAAATCCAAATTTCAAACACCTCATGTCAAATCTGTAGGATTTTCATACGAACTTTCATCCCTTATTTCACCCCCTTAGGTGATGATCTTTTAAAAATGCTAAAACACATGTTTCTTTGTTTCCTTATTATAACTAAAATCCAAATTTTCAAGTACCGCATGTCAAAATTGTAGGATTTTCATACAAATTTTCATCCATTATTTCACCCCCTTGTGGGATGAATTTTGAAAAATTCTAAAACATGTACTTTTCATTTTTTACCAAGAGCTCAGAACCAAATTTCTATAATTCTAACTTTAAAAATGAAAGACTTACAGACCAACATACGAAAAAAAAACATCCCCTTTTTCACCCCCTTGAAGGGTGATTTAAAAAAAGGGCTTAAATACGTGTTTCTTTATTTTTTACCAGAAGCTTAAATTCAAACTTGTGTGAATCTAGCTCAAGAAACAAAGGACTTTCATACAAACTTTCATCCCTTATTTCACCCCCTTAGGAGATTAATTTTCCAAAATCCTTTCTTAGTGGGTAGTTTTGACGCGCATAGAACCTGTGTACAAAATTTCAGATCTGTATCTATAGCGGTTACGGCTCGGCGTTGATGAATCAGTCAGCCAGTCAGGACAAGCTCTTTTATATAAGACTAGCTGTGCCCGCGGCTTCGCCCGCGTGATATTCAGACAATGTGCAGTCTCTCTCTCTCCCCCTCCATCTCTGTCTACCTCCATCCCACTCCCTCTCCTTCTACCTATCCCTGCCCCTAAACCTACCCCTACTCCTATCCCTATCCTTAATGCCGTCTTAACCGCTATCCCTATCCTTATATAAACATAGAAACGACACCCATATTGATTTTTAGAGATTTTAACCCTATCGCACCCCAACCCCATCCCCAGGGGATAATGGTATTTCACGTCCACCACCTTAGATTTCAAAATTGTTGTAGTTTTCGTAATCAGCGATCCGATAAACCATACAAACGACACCTATATTGATTTTTAGACATTTCAACTCTATCGCACCCCAACCCCATCCCCAGTGGATTTTGGTGTTTCACGTCCACCACATTGGATTTCAAAATTATTTTAGTTTTCGTAATCAGCGACCCGATAAACCATACAAACGATATCCATATTGGTTTTTAGACTTTTTCACCCCATTTCCCTCCATTTCCATTTCCCTCTTTTACAAAAGAGGGCTATAAAAGCAATTTATTGCCTGAAGACTCGTGATTCCCTGAGAGAACTGTTCAAGGAAATCAACATTATGACAGTGCCATGCCAGTATATCTATGAAAATATAATGTATGCTAGAAAGAACATTCATCAATTACCAAAAATTTGTGACAGGCATAATTTTAATACTAGAAATAAGCATAAAATTGATCAACCATATACTAGATTAACTAAAGTCAATACATCTTTCGTTGGTCTGTGTATACGATACTACAACAAAATACCTGACAATATAGTGCAATTACCTGAGAGAAAGTTTAAAGAATGTGTAAAGCAAACGTTATGTAAAAAAGCTTACTATAGATTGGATGACTATATGAATGACAAAGAGGTATGGTGCTCTGATATTCCAGCGAAACACAAGAAACACATTGTAAAAAGCCGACTCTTAAAGTAGGCCGTGCTGCAGTGGTTTCTTGCCGTTTCTTTTACGCTGCCACAGCACGATCCGAAACGGCGTAGGCTCGCTCTATTTGCATTGTATTCTGCATGACATTCAATAAGTATTCTGTAAAGAATCTACATTGAATAAAATTATCTGAATCTGAATCTAAGGGGTTAAATTTGGGGTGGAATTACAATTACAGTGATGTGCATTCCACAGAATTACAACCCTAATGCCTAAATAAAAAAATTTGTGGAAATTACTTTGAAATGAATGAGTTTCAACACTAATCCCCCTTTTCACCCCTTAGGGTGTAGAATTTTCAAACACTCTGATATACGTAAAACTTAATTTTTAGTTGTCAGTCTAAAAACAAATTTTGAAGATCCTAACTTCAAAACTGACGGACTTTCATACAAACTTTCATCCCTTATTTCACCCCCTTAGGGGATGAATTTTGAAAAACTCTAAAACACGTACTTTCTTATTTTTTACCAAAAGCTCAAAAACAAATTTCTATTATTCTACCTTAAAAAATAAAAGACTTATAGACCAACATATGGAAAAAATATCATCCCCATTTTCACCCCCTTGAAGGGTAATTTTTAAGAAATACTTAAACACTTATTTCTTTATTTTTTACCAGAAGCTCAAATTTAAATTTGTGTAAATCTAGCTCAAGAAACAAAGGACTTTCATACAAATTTTCATCCCTTATTTCAACCCCTTGGGAGATGAATTTTCCAAAATCCTTTCTTAGTGGGTGGTTTTGACGTGCATAGAACCTGTGTACAAAATTTCAGATCTGTATCTATAGCGGTTACGGCTCGGCGTTGATGAATCAGTCAGTCAGTCAGTCAGGACATGCCCTTTTATATATTTAGATAATAAAATAATACTATATTGCAATATTTAAACAAACACACTTAATACTCTAGTCCTACATTAAGCACCCTTAGTGCCATGTGTCGTGGGCACCAAACAATAAATTCATTTTAGAAATTCAGCGTATACATCTTCAAACTCACATACATTTTTTTTATCCCATTTATTTATTTTATATTATTACATCTGGTTTTTGTGGATTTTGATAATGCACTACTGAGTCCCGCTAATGAACACCCTCTCTCATTACCATGGGTTGGCTGGAAGAAATCTCTTTTAGAGATAAGCCCGCCTTTGTAAATGTCCTTTTGTACGTAACTTTCTGTATGTGAATTTGTGCAATAAAGAATATAAATATATTGAGGGGCGAAAGGGTACCCCATCTTACCCTCCCATGCCCTACCCCATCTTACCCCCACATGCCAAATTACATTCAAAACAATAGGCAATAAAAAACTGTAAGCAACCGACAAATAAACAAGTTCTTACCTGTTAGTGCATTCAGTGTCTTACAGGAATAACGTAGGATCAAATCCATAAACTTGTTATTTATGCAACAAACATGCCTTAATCACAATAGAAATATGGTAGAAAAACACCGAAAAATAGATTTTTGTGTATAAAAACAAAACGCGTGGGTGCATCTCCCAAGTCCCAAGTTGAGCCGTTTCATGTCCCAAGACCAGCCGTCTCGTGGGGAAACGCTTGTGATTGGTCAGTTGGTTGCTGAGTAATGGCCACTGCCCCGTCTTGCCCGCCACCCCGTCTTGCCCCCCTCTCCCCTACTCTGTTTTTTTTCATACTATCCTTTTCAGGTAATCCCGTGAAATATGTCTGCAGAATTAAGTGAACTTACGTACGGTAGAGTCCCGAGTACCTTGGAGATTGCATCGTTGGCTAAAATCGATATCCGATCTTGAGATGTAGTGGTAGGTCCATAATATCTATTGTGCAACAGGTGCGGTTAGGTACATAATTTTGCCCTCATCTCTAAGTTTTCCGTTGAGGTTGTTTAATGTTTATGTAAACTTCTTTTGAAATTTGTACGTAGGTACCTGATACAGTCTCTGTCAGACTTATGGATTACTTTATTTTTAAAAATATTGTAGAATATATTATTTTTAAGTGATATTATTTTAATTTTTAATTAAATATTTTATTTTTATATTAGTGATATTATTTTATTTATTAATTCAATAGTTTTAATTCAATTTAGTTTTTTAATTTTATTGTAATTCGCACACAGTTATGGGAGCCAATTTTTGAAAGTCAAAGTCGGATGATTTCGAGATTTTTAAAATTAAAATACCCTGCTTTCCTCAAAAGTAAGGATCAATGTTTGTTAATTATATTAAAATTACTAATATAACAATTTGAGTTTTATGAGTTAATCGCGACTTTTTTACTTTCGAGCGGAGCGAGAAAGGTATTGTATTCGGAAAAAAAAGTTGTTCTAATTTTCTCAAAAATGTGTTCCATATCACGTATACATCATAAAAAAACAAGTCTCCTAAAAATGTCCGACCGTCGGTCGGTCTGTCCGTCACGTTTTGGCCTAGCGGCTAAACGAATAGTCCGATTGACACCATATTTTAAATTTAAGATTTTTATGTAAATCCATCGAAGGATTTCAAGTGGATTTTTGCTGGCTCTCATTTTGAGGGTAGCTGAAAATGAAAAATAGCAATTTGCGAAAAAATGGTTCAAACTATCTTATATAAACTTTGTATGACCAAGAATCTCCATGCAAGGTATCTTGCGGTAGTATCCACCGTTTGTGGAAGTTCATACGAGTATAAGGGGTTTTTCCTTATCACTTTAATGTAAAAATGTGATTTACTCAAAATTGGTTTCATCGAGCTTATTTTAATGTTCTATGATTTGGATTGTGAATTGGTATCTACCTGACTGGATATTAGATTTGAATCTTTTTTGCTAAAATCTATATATCTATATACAAGGTGTTCCAAAAACAGAAAGGGCTGTTTAATAAAGTAAACTGAACAACTTTTCCAAAGAAATATGTGTTGGGACATTCTATGCAACTATCTTACGGTAGTATCCATTGATTTGACAAGCACTTTGGTGTGGTTGGTAGTGAGTCTGCCTTTTACGCCGTGGCCCGCGGGTTCGATCCCCGCCCAGGGCAAACATTTGTGTGATGAATACAAGTGTTTGTTCTGTGTCTGGGTGTTATTTATCTATTTATGTATGTATATCAGTCTCTGGTACCCATGGTACAGGCTTTGCCTAGTTTGGGATCAGATGACCTTGTGTGATAATATTTATTTATTTATCTGTGAAAATTCATAAAGGCTGTTCCATTTCTGCCAAAATTTAAACAAGCGATTTTCTTGAAATCGTTTACGGTTAGTTTGACAGTTTGAATTCTGAATTGATTTCAGGTATATTTCATGAGAACATTTCCGTACTATATTTAAAGCATTACTAATTTTTGTAGTTGATACTTTTTACTTGCCTATCGCGAGAATGTAAGTGCATTGCTGCTGTACCATTTATTTATTTTAAAAATATCGTAAAATCTCTCGGTGACTTTCAAAAATTGGCTCCATGTACTAACTGTTTTATGAATAAAATGATGATGATACTTGAAAGTAAAGGCATGAAAAAAAAGATAATATTTTGTGAATAATGAGCAACGCAAGACTTTTTTAAATGGCTTTATAATATTAAAATCTAACTTTTAATTAGGATTAAGTGTTATAACTGTTTAAGCAAAAGGTAAATTTAATTTAGAATGATTCGGCCCATCTGAAGAGTTGATAGCTGCAAAGAATGTATAATATTACCGCGGCTCAGGGCCACTAATTGAAAAGGTAATTTTAAATGCGGTTTCTTCATTAACTTTTTATTAGGCGTCCCACGGCCACTTGATGGCCGTTATTTCGCATTTAAGTGGGTACGTAGCGTCGTAGGTAGGTATATTTTAGGCACATTAAATAATATTTTTTTCAACGCAGTTTCTCATAAAACAACTCTATTTGCACTGTATTAAGGTTCATAATCCAGCTTATTAAACACGTGTGCTTTTTTCATTGTATTACCGCACTAGTGTTTTATTTTTGTTTCTTTTTAGGGTCCCGATACCAAAATGGTATAGATTAGATTAGATTAGATTTATTTATTTCATATTATCAGATACAAAAGTACATATACGTTGTTCATATGTCAGTGAATAATATGATCGTCAAAAAATGGAATCCTTATGGTGCGACTTCGTCTGTCTATCTGTCACACCATGCTATCGACTTGAAATTTGGAACCCCTAAAGCCTTTTTGAACGATTGAGGAGTTTCTTCGGAATTTTGAATTTTTTTGGACTCTTAGTTTTCTAGTTACGATGAAAAGTTACAAAAAAATACCCCCCCCCCCCTTATCTCCGAAGCTTGTGAAAGGAAAAACTAAATTAATTACAGTCGATAGAAGTTTATGTGTAGTTTGTGTGTGTGTGTGTGTGTGTTTGCTATATAGCAAAAATAAAACGATCTTTCTAAGTTGCACAATTTTTTTAGAAACTGCAAAAACCTTTACAAGCAAATTTAGTTTTGCGGTCCTAAAAATGGACTTTATTGCTTCCAAAAATATTATAGGTATATCGGAACCCTCGGAGCGCGAGTCCGACTCGCACTTGACCGGTTTTTAAATTTCGGCACGGAGTTTTTATGTCTATATAACCTTCATAATACCTACGGAACTACTGGGAATAGAGCCTTATTTTCATGAGCAAATAAACTGTGTTCGATACTATGATAAATAAACGTTCATTTCAT
Source organism: Athrips mouffetella (assembly GCA_947532105.1). NCBI lineage: Eukaryota > Metazoa > Arthropoda > Insecta > Lepidoptera > Gelechiidae > Athrips > Athrips mouffetella. The sequence goes on from OX383971.1 coordinate 13,310,579, forward strand.
CGAAAATACTTAAACTAATTAACAATATTTTGTCTCTTAGGTAATGAAATTATTCATTTTCAAATTATTCAAGGATTAGACTGTTTGGTAGTTTAGTCAACGTGCCTCCTGTGTTTGCTAAAATAGTAATGCGCGCGTTATTTTTACAAATATTTGTGGCGTTGGTTGTAATTTATTTAAGTGTCGACTTCTACAAATAAAAAAAACAGTAGGTAATTAATGTAGTTAATCAACGTCGAAAATACGAAAAAAAAAATACTATCTGGTACTCGGGTGTACAGTCAGCGTCAAATTCATATGAGCGTCTAACGTAGTCAAAATGATCTGTAGTAAACAAGTTCAATTTCATATACGCCATTAAAATTGTCATATAGTTGTAAGCACCCAAAGATTTCAAAATATCTTGGCAACAAGGTTTCCATTACTTTACTTACTTACTTCAAATCATTTTGACTGCTATATTCGCTCACATCAATTTGACGGTGACGACCGCGAACATAATATTGGAAACTATGTTGCCAAGATATTTTGAACAATTTGGGGCTGACAACTATGTGACAATTCTAATTGCGTATATGAAATTGAATTTGTTTACTACAGATCATTTTGACTACGATAGACGCTCATGTACGTAGATATCAAAGTAAAAATACCTAACTTCCGATAAGAATTTTCCTTTGTGTAAAAAGGTAAGCAAATTTTACTTGTTTTTATTCGCAAATGTGTTGAAAAACGCCGTAAGAAGCGCGTGCGCTTTGGTTATTACACTCTCGGCCCCATGACGCCCTCGCCTGCGGCTTGGGCTGCAATTCTCGAGTCTCGGGTGTAGTCACCGAAATAGCGCACTTGCATTTTAATGTACTATTACAAGACAGGATCTTCTAATCGTGCCCTTGGAAAAAAATATTAGGTGGGTATTCAGGATGTAAAAAAAGTACGATGATCCTTCTAAGGGATGATTCTACATCACTATAATAATAAAAAAATATATTTTTTTATATTTTGGGTGATCAAGAAATTTGATTTTTCTTCGAATTACATTACAGTACTTTTCTGAAGGACCCGTCTGGTGCCGGCAAAAAATAGAACCAACCCATCTCTGTCCGTGGGTGTCGTAAGAGGCGGCTAAGGGTTAATGAACCAGAGGATAGGCAGCAGCATCCTTCTGTGTATCGTATCATCTTACATTCTGCGGTCACCAACAAACGTGGTCCATGGTGCTAGTCCTTTAGGTAACCCTCTTGACTAAATGACTTCTATGATCAGTTGGTGATGCAGACAAAGTCTAGGTAGACGCTTCACTTATTCGAAGGTATTATTTATACTATCTATAAGTGATGTAAAATCACCCCTTAGCCTGAGAAGGATCGTCTTACTTTTTTACACCCTGTACACTGGGTGGATTTTTGAGATGGAACGAGGATGGAACAGCAAGGGCAGGTAGGTACCTTAACCGTTACAGCTACACAAAAATAGTCATGAGACTTACCACAACTTTTCCTTATATTTTGATCCCCATTCAAAGATTTAAAAAAATACAGTTAGCAAGATAATGGCCATTTTATACAATAGTAGTTTATGCCACTGTCAAGTAAAGATAGTCATTGAAACATGAGTGCTCTGCTGCTTGTTTGTGACATGAGGCGCAGCCGAATGTCACAATAGACAGCACGAATGTTACAATGACTAGTTTGCAATCAGTGGCATACATTACTTTTTCTACGAGCATAAAAATTCCTAAGAAAATAACGTACTCAACCAAGTTTGTTTACTTTTGTCGTAGTAGTAGAGCACTAGAACACCTCCAAGTTTTTGGCAATAAAGTCCTCTTGAGTTTCGTACGCTGCCTTAATTATTTCGGTCGGCGTGAATATTTTACAAATTTTGAATGGAAATCAAATGTTTATCATTCAATTATAAATTAAAAGTTATTTTCTGACAGATTAAATAAGTATGTACACGTATGTATCAGAACGTAAATCACCATGTATTACGGTGAATATCTTTCTCTTTCTTTCACACTGCTGCATCTATGCTGCATTCCTCTCGGCCATCCATCATATAATACTGTGTATGGGGGGTTCAGTTCATAAAAGGACAACTTCAAAAAAGAATTCATGCACTTATGAATCATAAGTTGTCCTTTAAGGCTTGGAAACTAGTATATTAGCCGATGGCATCCAATACAACATAGTATTAACGTCATTTTGTTGCCAAACCAAACGGTGAAAAAATTATATTACCGTATTGTAGACAGTTGCATTTATAAATATTACGCAACTGTTGCCGGAATGGCAATGTTTGTGATACTGTTTCCGGTTTCGTATTTCGAACTTTAAGGCCGGTATTTCACTGGGACACCATGGTGGCGCGACTGGTGGTGCGACTGGTTGCGCTACTGGTGTCCGTAACTAGACACCAGAGTCGCTACACCCTGCGGCCACAGTATAAGCTGGTTGCGCCGCCAAATTGGTTGGCGGCGCAACCAGCTCGAATGCTGGTCGCGCTACCACTCCCAGTGAAATATAGCCCTTAATACTGTGGCCGCAGGGTGTAGCGACTCTGGTGTCTTTACTGGTGTCTTGTTACGGACACCAGTGGCGCAACCAGTCGCGCTACCAGTGTCCCAGTGAAATACCGGCCTAACAAATGGGAGTAGAAAAAAAAGTTTTTTGATTCCAATCGATCCTGTTTCTAATACTGCTCAAAAACTTCTATGAGACTAATTCGGGTTGGAGTATTAAAAAAAGTCAGCAATTGCAAAAAACTTTTTCCAATACCTATATATTATAAAAAATAATACATTTTGTATGAAAAAACACAACTTTTAATTTTATGTAAATCGGTTCTATATCTAAAACTCATGAAAATCTTCTGTGGGACCAACTTAAAAACCAACCGTTAGAGTTAGGGAATGCAAAACCGGACAGTTTTAAATACCGGTTTTTATTAACGGTTTTTTGAAGAAAAAAAACGGTTAACCGGCTTAACCGGTTTTATAAATTAAAATTTTAAACAAATAAAAACATCAGATTTTCAAGTGTTTATTTAAATTTTCTAACATAAAAATTAAATACAAAATTATTTAAAATGCTAAGATCAAAGTACTTACAAAATTTTTACCTTATCTTTTTATAACTATAATAATATAGCTTGACAACTTTATGTTATTTGTGCGCAATAAAGAATATATATATATATGGCATTTAGGCACTTAGATAAATAGGTACAAAAAAATTACAATTCAGTATCATTCATTTAAAATCACAGCAAACAAAGATAACAATAATCAATAATACAGTTAAAAGTTTGTAAAAGCAATAATATGTTATGGGTAAGTAAATAATTTGTATTTTGTACCGGAAGACGAAGCGTTGGCAGGCCCCCCACAAGGTGGACCGACGATCTGGTGAAGGTCGCGGGAAGCCGCTGGATGCGAGCAGCGCAGGATTGGTCGTCATGGGGATCTTTAGGGGAGGCCTATGTCCAGCAGTGGACGTCTTTCGGCTGATATGATGATGAAATAATTTGTTACATTAACTAACAGGCTCACAGAAGTATTTCTTTAACATCCATAAACTTTTATTTTCAATACGAGTAACATTAATAAATACCAAAAAGCAAGTAGGATAAAAAAAATACACAGTTGAAAATATTTAACAGTTACTTATAACAGTGCGATGATATTATCACGTCCAGTTTTCACATTAATGATTTTTGAAAAAATCAATACTAACCGTGTGAGATTTTTATATTATAATGCCTATTTGATACAATTATGTAACACTAATGGTTGTTTTTGTTAATTCACGAATTAGTTTGGTAACTAAATTGTCTTACCTTTAGTGGAATCCATTAAAAATCCAAAGAAGCTCCAAACAAAGATCACTACACCACAGAAGATGAGAAGAATGAAGCGAAATGGCGTCCAAGATGGCGTCTTGTATTCTTAAACAGTGTTGCCATAGTACAAATTTTTTTAAAAATAACGTATAAGTAACGTTATTTTAAGGATGACAACTATTTTAATTGTGAATCATTTAAGGTATCAGGAGATGGTGTTAGGAGTTAGGGTTCCCGCACACGGGCCACCAGCCACAACCACAAAACGCCACCAACAGCATATTTCCTGTAGTTTTCATACATTTTATATGGACTCGCCGCACACGGTTGACGCCGGTGGCCGCCACATGTTACAAATCGTCGTTGCTCGCTTTTTGTGGCCCACACCGGCCACAAAACACCGATACAAAACGCCACCACACGCCACTCGCGCGATTCCCCACCCCTCTCTCCTTTACCTTACTCAACCTGTGCAAGTTTTTGTGGAGTTTTTAGTGATTGTTTCTACTTACCATAATGTGATAGCTAGTCTTTCCGCAGGGGGCGATACTTTTACGCATGTTGGTGACGTGTTGCTTTCATCCATTATATAATAAAGCCAGTAGTTCCCGATACGTATGTATAAAATGTAAATCATTAAAAGATTATCGAAATGCTCGTTACGTTTTTGTACATTTGTTAAAATTGTATGTATCCAATAACTACAGTTTCGTCTTCTACGACGACGTTTTTTTATCAGAAGCAGCGCAATTAAACTTTCGTCAGAGTCCACTATGATACTGCGAGCAATGGTTAAAAAAAGTAGCAGCCACTGACCGCAAGTGTCGACCACCGGCCACAAGTGGCTGTCGCGCACTTCAGCTACCTTTGTGGCCACTTCTAGCTTCTTGAGGCGACGTTTGTGGTTGTGGCCGGTGGCCCGTGTGCGGGAACACTTACAATATACTTTTTTTACCTTGAGTTTGTTAAAAATTCACATCCTAATGTCTAGAATAATGTCTATTAGTAATATTGAAGACTTATTTGTTAGTGTGTCCTTAGAGTTTCTGTCTTTATTAAAATAAATCTTCTCCTAAAAAAAAACCGAAAAAGCCGGTTTTAGGAAGAAAAACCGGGTTATAAAAAAGAGAGAAAACCAATTTAAAAACCGGTTTTTCGGTTTTCGGTTAAACCGGTTTGCATTCCCTAGTTGGAGTATATCTACTTAAAGTCAGAAATTGCAAAAATGAACGTACGGGAAAAGTTTTATACTTACAATTTCTATCTTTTTAGTACCTAAAACCGGGGTTGGTCCCAATGAAGTTTTTGTTCAGGGAAACAGGATCGATTGATATATGAAACAGATACACAGCACGCTCTAAAACACACGAATGAACATGCAAACATTATTCGAATGCATATTTGACAAATTCTATCTAACGCGTTCTAGACCTCAGTTCTAGGCCCGTATTGATAAATCCCTCTCAAAATCTTCCCCAAGACCATGTCAGCTGACTTAATTATCAAGATGCAATATTAAGCATCTCAACATCTTGCTAATTAATGAACTGCTATCCTAATATCAATTTCAAGTGTCCGTCTTTGAGTCAAACGTCAAAAGAGCAAAAATAATTTATGTCTGCGTTTTGAGTTAAGTTTCATTTATAAATTAGTGAGTGTGTTTTTAACACTCAAGTGATAATTGCTCCGGTGACAGCTACTCAATTTCTGTTTATTAATGAATGCAATACCTCAAGATGCCCCTAAAGGACAATCTCACACTTAAGCGGGATTTATCAATTCGACCCCTAGACATGTAAGGGTGCGTCCACATTGGAAAGAAGTAGCTGCAACTGTTCGCTCTTCAGTTGCCTAAATTGAGCTCAGCTTATACGTATACGATAGGTACAGCAAGAGCAAACAAGTATCAAGCCCAATATCTCAAGCTTAACGTGCTCTTGACTGAAGTTGACTGTACCAAAGTTGACTATACAGGGTGCTAGGAAAAGTACCGATTTCCTATAAACCAAATGTTCTTTAAGTAGAATAAAGATCAATAAGCATGTTTAAACAATAAAAAAAATATCAGAAATAAAAAAATATATTAAAACTTAATTGTGTCAACCCTAGTCAGACTCGCGGCGCGCATGTACACTGAAAAAAAAATTTGCTAATTCATTCAAGATTTTGATAGTTTAAAACAAGCATCTTGACTCCATTTGAGCTTGCAAAGACCTTATTGGATTGTATCAATTTAATTATTGAATTGAAGGTCACAAATTTAAATTGACTAAGACGCTTTATCGAATCTTTCAATATCTTTTTCGATTTAATCACAAAATGCCAAACAAGAGAAAATTGATCTTGGTTGGCTCTCCGTTTTTTTCAGTGTAGGCCTATTTTACTTGTTTACAATTGGTGCGCCGGGTGCGCGTTGTGATTCTTAGAGTAGGTTTGGCAACTTGAACTTTTTTTCATAGGGAGTATTTTATTTCTGTTATTATCAATATGTTTAATGTACTTTATTCTACTAATACAACATGTGGTTAAAAGGAAATCGATACTTTTTTAACACCCTGTATACCCCAAAGTGTTACTCGACGTCGGTCGATGCGCCTAGGGTGAAACTCGCGACCTGGTGGCATCGTCAGCGCATTCGTCGATGTGGATGTCCCATGCGAGTCGCATCGCATGATGCGACACACGACAATACTTGATTTGAAAGTACATAGTAAGTAGTTCCTATTGAAAAAAACCGGTAAAGTGCGAGTCGGACTCGCGCGCCAAGGGTTCCGATATACTTACCTATAGTAAGTATTTTTGGAAGAAATTAAGTAAATTTTTAGCACCGCAAAACGAAATTTGTTAGATTTATAAAAAATGTGTAACTAAGAAAGATTGTTTTATTTTTGCTGTAATATTGACATAACCTTCTATCGACTGTAATTAATTCAGATTTTTCCTTTCAGAAACTTCGGAGACAAGGCGGGGGGAAAGGTATTTTTTTTGTAATTTTTCATCATAACTTAAAAACTAAGTCGTAAAAAATACAAAAATATATTTTAGAATGTAGTTACAAGTAAAGCCCTTACATATGATATCCCACTCGACCTAGTATTGAAAATTTGAAATTTTGCCCCCCTTTATAATCGTAATTTGTTTTTAATTATTTCATGTGCAATTAAGTTGGACAATCATGTTCTAAAACTATTCCACAAGTTGATAACATGAGTGGGTTCTAAGATATAAGTATAGATGTGACTAGATAAATAACGACAGACAGGGTTCCTTTTTTCACCATTTTGGTATCAGAACCCTAAAAACGTAGATATTTTATTGCAATTTTTTTGATATCGGATGCGAACGCGAACAAAGCCGGGGAAGCGAATTTACGTAAATATTTTGCCAGGACATTGGTAGCGATATTAAATCGCGCGGGTAAGACGATTACGGTCGGCGGCGGCGGGCGGTATCTGCGCGGGCCGGTGCACGCCAGATTAAGGCGGATAAATTGGAGTCTGCCATGCCCGGGTTTACCTATATGTAGAGCTCGCTACAGGATGAAAACCTCATTGATATGTAGGTAGTTCGCCACAAAATCCTCGGATGCTATAGCCGATAGCTTGCTCGTGCACCTGTAGGTTCTTAAAAATTCTTTGGAACGTACCTACACAGGGCCGCAGATAAGTGAAATTTTATTATACCTATGCAGAACCAGAACCACTCTACCTACAAACTTCAGAAACACTAAAGACCCGCTAACTGTACGGGGAGGATTTTAAAAAGGGTCGATATTGAATTCCAGGGACGCTGCGTCGAGTGGGCTTGAGCAGTGAGCACCCACGTCAAAATAGATGGCACGTAAGAATTTCTTCATCGGATCTTTTGAGCGATTCATGAAACGTCGAACTACGGAAAACGAGCGGATCAGAGCAACCACGAGGATTTTTAAAGTCGGTGCACCTGATTAACATTAACTTTGTAAAAAGATACTTTTTAGGGTTCCGTACACAAAGGGTGAAAAACGGGACCATATTAATATCCCCCGATGTCTGTTTTACTAAAACTTTGGTGACAGCACTATTTGTCATTACATAAATGGTGTAGAAATATTGATGGTGTGACTACGGAGAAAAAATTTCCTCATAGTCCCACCAGTATGACAACGCGGTGTGACTACGAAGCAGCAGTCGTTGTAATAGGTACCTAGACTGTCGTTTTTAGGCGATTTTTGTTTGAGCTATATCGTAAAAACGGGCACACTTACCAGCGTTAAAATTGGTATGTTTATAGTGCATAAGCTATAAAATAACAACAAATAATAAAAACTGGTTAAAAAAGTGAAGGACTCGCGAACATTTAATACATTTCTGTGTGACTGCGCGTCCATTTTTGTCGTAGTCGCACGGAACCCTCAGTGGGCAAATCCGACTCGCACTTGGCTCTTTTCGTTCTTGGGAACGAAATTGTGCACTAACATATATTTATTTTCAGCATAATGTGCCATCTATAGGATGACTTTTAATTAGTTCTTGATAGAAAATGGTATGAATGTACTAGATTCCTTGGGAAAAGTTGTTCAGTATCATGAGTACATGCATATCTTTTGCTATCAAGAAATAATTAAAAGTCACCCTATATAATATGACATTTAGAATACCCTCCCGCTAAGCCTTTCTTTCTACTTTATGAAATAAATAAAAATTATAATGCAACATTATTTTATTATAATTACAATTTTCATCAAACTTTTCCATCATAAAGGGTTAAGACAAACCATAATTAACTTAAATAATTCAGAGTAACTAAGACGTTAAACTTGCTGTACTGTTCACCCACCAGGTTTAACAAGTCAGCTCAGATTAAACTAGGGACACAGAAAAAAAGTTGTTACCGCAATCTACATAACACCCAGCTGTAGAGAACTTCTTTACTGTTAAACCTGTCTTAAATCGTTTGCTCAACTTTTCTTCTGTTGACATTGTGTTAGAGTAAATTTAAAGGAGGTTTAATAATAAAGAAGCTTTTTTCAACATGTTTATAAAAAGTCTGCCCGGCCTGAGCTCATAAATAACTGACAGGTTTTGGTAACATATGGACTATTGTTGTAAATTGTATTTTCTGTGCAAGTTATGCCTTACAAAATAAATTTAGAGATTGGCAATGATTCACTTTTGCAAAAAAGGAAAATTACTAACATTCATATCACATTATAAATATTAATCATGTAGAGATGACATTGTTCCCAAGTATTTTGTGCACAGTAGGATTATTTTCTCAATGTTGTAGGTAACATTGACTCAATCATCTATCTACACAAAATGTATACTTAGAGTTTGAAATAGTCTATTCACTGATTACAATACTCATTTCAATAAATTTTTGTTGTGAATATAAAAAATAAGTTAACAAAGGTGTAAAAAGTACAATGATCATTTTAAGAGGTAATCACTTATGCATCATTGAGGGACAGTAAAAAAAAGTAACAACAAAAAATCAACTTGAGAAGTAGTGGTTGTGTAAAGTTTAATGACCTCTTATCAGCTTGTAACATAGACATTAATTTATTTTTGTGGTCATATGCTAGACAGTAGGTAATAATAATATTTTATTCATGTTTAATGTAATTTTTTAAATTGTCTTAAATTCAGTAAAAAAAAATATTTTTAGGCGCACAATTTATTGATGCATAACCACTTAAAACTTTCATTGTATTCCCTATTTACACCTTATATACCTCATAAAGAATTGGATGTTTTTGTTTTATCTCAATTTCTACATATTCACTTATTATGCTTGAATCAATCAAGTAATTATAACCACAGAATTTGCATGACAAAAAAAGAATTAGTATGAAGTAGGTTTTGAAAATTATTTACTATCCATTATGAAACTGTATTTCTTATTAAAAAGTAGTATTTTAATGGAAAACTAAGTGAGACCACAAGTATAATTGAATCACTAAAATATAAAATTATAATTTGGACTTGCATATCACCACCACATTCCATTGGTTTAACTACATAGCTTCACTAAAGAATATTTTACTATATAATAATTCTATGGTATGTATGATAAACATAGTTTTAAGATGCTGTATATCAAGAATATTAAGTAGTGATATTTCTCACATAGCATTTGAAACTGCATGAATAGAGGGTGTAAAACAGCATGACAGTGGAACTGAACAACTTTCCCAAAGCAATATGGGTTAAAAAGCAACTAAATGTTTTAATACAAACATTGGTGACACCAAGGTTTTCATCCAAGTCAATTAAACAGAATAATGACCATAACTTTTTTACACTCTCATAAAATGCAACTTATTGTAGTTTATAAGTGTTACATAAATTATTGTTTAGTTGCTGTGTGAACATGGCACTAAAGAGTTTAGGCTCATCCATCAGTTTTTGTGACTGATGCAGTGATATAGCAATAAATTTCTATTGTATGTACTTATGTGATTGTAAGCATTGTTGACCAGTTATTATTCTATAAAATGTATGTATGTTTTGAAAAATTCAGGGTGTCAAAAATTGTAAGCACTATTTTAGCGAGTTAGACCATGAAACTGAATAGCTTTCCTTAAGGAACATAGGTAGAAATCCGACAAAAATAATTTTTACCAGCTCATGTGGTGTATTATCTATGGGAAGTTGTTCAGTTACATGGTCAAGGAACATTCTAAAATAGTAATTTTTTATACCCTAAGTATAACTTCACTCATAGTACCAACCCATTTCTACCAGTGGGTGTCTTAAGAAGCGACTAAGGGTTAATGAACCAGAGTATGAGCAGCAGCATCCTTGTGTGTATCATATCATCTTACATTCTGCAGTCACCAACAAACGTGGTCCATGGTGCTTATAGCCATAACGCTAACAAGCATAATGACTATGGTACTCCTGTCCTGTACTGGAAGTTTCATGGGATGTTATGAAGTATAACTTGATGTTAGAAATCTATTGACAAAATGATCAAAATAAATTGAAACAACTAAAACTGTTTACATTTAAAAAGTACCTAAGGAAATGGACTATACTAGTAGTTTATCCAGTTAGTGAAGCTAAAATAGCAAATGACATCGTAGCTTACATACATATTTATTAGATTTATAACTTCTAACATCAGAAGCTCATTAAACAATTGCATTGCCAATGTCATTGAACCATCACCTTTATTTTGGTATTTGCTAATAATTTCCATGTGCAATCACAATAGTACTGACTTTAACTTGAGCAAGATCTCACTGATAACCAGCCATATTGACAGTCAATTAACATTAAGTGCTCTAAAACTAAATGTCTAAGCTTAATAAATTATAAGACATCGAAAACAATAACAATATCATAAAACAATCATAGCTGAGCTATTTCTTATCGCAATTCATGGAATAATTACTGTGGACAGCTAATGTGTTTATACCACTAGTACTTTTACCATTAAGAAATTAAATATTATTCTACAATTGCACACAAATTCAAACTTTTGACTGCCACATATGTGTGCTGGCATGTTTACCACAATGTTAAAGTCAGCGATGGTCACTTTACATTTATGGTATTTCTGCAATGTCTCCAGGATGTTTCAACAACTACATTTACATTTAATGGACATAACAAGTTACACCATCTATAAAAATACACACAGCTCATCTTTTGATTCTGGAGATAATTCACCACTCTGCATCACCATTGGCTTTTTGAAACACATAATCTCTTCCACCTAGATTCATAATGCCATCTTTTAAGTAGAACTTCCACTTGTTCCGACTGCGTGTGATCTTATCGTATTGACAAACTACAACATTATCAGTGTCAAACATGTCACCGGGTTCCTCATCAGAGACATCATCTCCAGAGTTTAGTGGTTCCTCCTCAGCTCCCCCGCTGTCATCTCTCTCTTCCTCCTCCTCTTCAGCAGGGTCATCTGGTGAATCATCGTCATCATCATCATCACCAGCACCATCCTCAGATCCATCGCCTCCATTGGAACCTTCATCATCAGACGAGTCTAGGGCTCCATCTAATGATAAGAATGGTGCAGCACCACTGCGCCCACCCCCACCACCATCAAACTCATTCTGTTGTCCCGCTAATGCAGAATTTATATGTTGCTGCAGAAGAGTTGCTGCTAAAGGTTGAGGCAGTGATATTGTGGCATTAATGATTGGTCCTGTTAGAACTTGATGAAGCTTATTCCCATTGAGGGCTGATGCTGGAATCTGTATTGTAAAGGATCGAGGCTGTGACCCTGGTACTCCAGGCTGTGCTGGCAGCGTTAGCTGTACTGGCACCTTGTTGTTAGGATCTAATATGTGATGAGGATGATGGGTTCCTGGAATATTACCTGGTGGCCCATGTTCCACTCCAGAAGTCTGGCTGGAGCCCTGTTGGGCCATGTGAGGTTCAGTTCTTTTGGTTAGTACATTGTTACCATTTGCCTTTTGAAAGTTTTGCAGTACGGGGGGCGGCGGGTGTGGATGGGGCAGCGCGGGGTGGGTGTGGAGCTCCTGCGGGTGGGGCGGCGGGTCCATGGCGCCGCTCGCCTGCAGCTTGCTCTTCCACAGCTGCTTCAGCTCCTGCAGCACCTGCTCGTCCACGCCGTCGTCCAGGAAGCAGTCGCGCACTCCCGCTATCACGTCGTCCACCACTGTATTGTACAGTTTCAACACCGACATCTGACTCATCGTCATTTTGGTATCGTATCGTGCAACAACTATACGTGTTATGAGTAGCAACGAGAGGCACTATAGCTCACTTAACTTTGTTCCGTGGGTGAACTCCGCATTGAATTATAATAGCTCCTGGATAAATGCGTATAGACTTTCGTGTTCACATCTCCATTCAATGTCAAGAAACACTTGAGATTACACAGCCATTATAGAACCAATAAATAAATACACGTATGGTATGACAAATATCACTAATTATCGTTCACCTACGATGGTACGATAAAGTTCATGTCCACTCCATTACGAATGAATTCATGAAAATATTCAACATAAATTTTGACAATTGACCAATAAAACATAACCTACAAACAAAAGTCGGAATTTGCCAGACGAATAATTGTCTGTGGTTTAGTCTATCGAACGACGCATGCGCGACTGTAGCGCCACCCTACCGCGCCCGTTTCTCGAGTCTGCGCTGCCCGATCCAGTCTTTGAAAATTGATTTTATAACACGAAGAGAAGATACAGTTGATAATCCACGATTCATATAAATACTTAATTTAATATTTAATAATTTCTATAAAAAAATGTTTCGTTTATTAAATTAGGCAACATTACGCTAACTTCTATGTTGTCTATGGCTTTACATACTTTTTTTTAGGGTTCCGATACCAAAATGGTAAAAAAAAGGAACCCTTATGGTGCGACTTTGTCTGTCTGTCTGTCCTTCTGTATGTCACACCTGTATACGACGCACAAAATAACTTTGGCCCATTTATGACTTCTGCGCATCAATGACAGAGCCAAAGTTATTTTGTGCGACGTGTATATCTCGTCAACCGCTCACGCTATCGACTTGTGGAATATTTTTAGAATATGGTTGCCCAACTAAATTTCACATCAAAGAATATAAAAAAAATTATGACTATTGATGTAAAGGGGGGGGGGCATAATTCAAATTGTTGCTACTAGGTTGAGTGGGGTATCATATGAAAGGGTTTTACTTGCACATTCTAATAGTAGTTTATGCAACGGTACATAATGAGGGGTATAAAACTCGAGTGTCGGTTTATGGGACGCAGGCGAGCGTAGCGAGCCAAGTTCCATAATAGAAGACACGAGTGTTTTATACCTAATTATGTGGAGTTGCATACACAACTTTATCTACTCTCATATCGTGAATCCTAAAATAATGTGTTCAATAACTAACCTTAATATTTGTATCTTTTTCCGGTGATAGGTGCTAAGTGAAGTTCCTATAGCTGATTTAAAAACACTCGAAGGCAAATCGTAAATGATTTTATCACTTATTTCATAACAAAACTAATAAAATGATGTAACTACAACTTTTGTTTGCTGAGTTTTCCATTATTGCATTGAAACCTCCTTGCAGCCACGGACTACAAACGCATCAAGCTGTCAATGGCGCGGCTATAAAATTAAAAAATTGTTTAATAGGTCTCCCGCGATGACTGTTAGTAAATTCAATACTTCATAATACACTCCCACAGATAAAAAAACCGGTCAAGTGCGAGTCGGACTCGCGCGCCGAGGGTTCCGATATACCTATAGTATTTTTGGAAGCAATAAAGTCCATTTTCAGGACCGCAAAACTAAATTTGTTTGTAAAGGTTTTTTGCAGATTTCTGAAAAACTGTGCAACTTAGAAAGATCGTTTTATTTTTGCTGTAAAGTTTATATAAACTTCTGTCAACTGTAATTAATTCAGATTTTTCCTTACTCAAACTTCGGAGATAAGGGGGGGGGAATGGTATTTTTCTTGACATTTTTCATCATAACTTTAAAACTAAGAAATTTAAAAAAATACAAAAATATATTTTAAAATGTACAAGTAAAGCCCTTTCATATGATACCCCACTCGACCTAGTAGCGACAATTTGAAATTTGGCCCCCCCCTATTTTGGCCCCCTTTATATTAATAATCATACTTTTTTCAAAATTTTTTCTTGTGCAATTAAGTTGGGCAACTATATTCTAAAACTATTCCAAATTTCAGGTTGATAGCATAAGTGGTTGCTGAGATATAGAGGTGTGACAGACAGACGGACAGACAGAGCGGCACCATAAGGGTTCCTTTTTTTTACCATTTTGGTATCGGAACCCTAAAAATGCTGCTAAGAGTGTTTCTAAGCACAGATTGACATTATGAAGAAGTTAACCTACAATTTTTGAACGCATTATTGAGGATTAACGATATGAGAGTAGATAAAATATATTATTGTACTTTTTTACGACTCTTGAGAGCTATAAATCTGCAAAAAACCTTTACAAACAAATTTAGTTTTGCGGTCCTAAAAATGGACTCTATTGCTTCCAAAAATACTAAAGGTATATCGGAACCTTCGGCGCGCGAGTCTGACTCGCACTTGACCGTTTTTTTTAAATAATTAGTTCCACTCCAAGCAAAGCAACCGCACTCCGTTAAGCCTCCAGTAGACGTTGGGCCAACCGTTGGCCGCGCCGCCGCAAGCTAGATGACAGTGTTCACACGTTGGTACGGCTCACATATATACAATACTAATCTGTGTTCTGTATATAGGTCTGTCAAACAAGATGGATGTATATACGCGGATACTATTGCTGCCGCTGAAATATACTTATACAGTGCTTTTAATTTTTATTTCCAGCTGCACCACATTTAAAAAAAAAGCAAAATTATTTTTATTTATTTAAAATAAAATAAAACGTCCATCTGCTCCTACGCACTTATTTGAAATGAAGGCACGGCCAACGTGTGAACGCCGTTTGCGGCTCGTAGCAAATCCCTTTGAATCGTGCACAAAAAACCGACAACTGACGCACCGCTCTCCTTTATAAATCTGTGCAACCGACTAGTGGAGTGCCGTAAGGCATAAAAATTGTAAAATCTCGGAATCCAGGGTCAGTCAATGAATCTTCATAAAAACTGTTGGACTGCATTGTTAAAAGCTCAAATAAAAAAGTAAAAAAAAAATTGGCCGATATTGATTACAACAATTTATTACTTTAAAAACTCCGCGACCATCCAACTTGACCCCTCTTTTATAGAAAAGTTCTTGAAACGGGAGCTCACCTTAATTGGTTACTATTAGTTGTGATTTTTTTTTTAATATTTATTGATTTTAGACTTTTTCCTTTATTTGTACTGTCAGACCTAGCTTTTTGCAAAATTTTGTAATTTTAGGTCAACGGGAAGTACCATCTAGGTTTTGCTTTAGTGCATAAATGAGATGAGGACATAAAAAGCCACATCTTTTGATTGCGTCGTAGTAAAAAATTGAAATTTTCAGATCTTGTCTAGTTTATGGATTTTAATATTTATGATTTATCAATGTAACGGCCCATACAAAGCCCTGCCTGCAGGGCCCTGCTTGCAGTGCGCACTGCCAATCGTACCGTGTGTGGTCTTGCAGGGCCTATGTAACGGCGATTTTGTCGGCCCTGCATGCTTGTACACAAAGTACGATTGGCAGTGGCACTGCAAGCAGGGCCCTGCAGGCAGGGCTTTGCTCACGCAAACGGGCCTAGTTGACGTTGGCCGCTCCAGTTGGCCGCGCTGGCGCGGCC
Source organism: Athrips mouffetella (assembly GCA_947532105.1). Classification (NCBI taxonomy): domain Eukaryota; kingdom Metazoa; phylum Arthropoda; class Insecta; order Lepidoptera; family Gelechiidae; genus Athrips; species Athrips mouffetella. Next base: position 13,326,642 of record OX383971.1, read on the forward strand.
AACGAGTAGAGCCCGTATTAAAAATACCGCCAAATTCAAGTTTGCAAGGCATTATAGTTAGGTATACACTGTTAACCGTGGTTTTTACCTTTGGTTTATCTTGATTTTACTGTTTATAATTAATTACTTTCGAGCGGAGCGGGGTATTCGTGAAAAAAAAAAAGTTTTTCTAATTTTCTCAAAAAAATGTTCTATATCACTTATACATCATAAAAAACAAGTCTCCCAAAAATGTCCGTCCGTCGTCGGTCGGTCGGTCTGTTGGTCGCTCTGTCTGTCACGCTTTGGCCTGGCGGCCAAACGAATGGTCCGATTGACACCATATTTGGAATTTAAGAGTTTTATGCAAATCCATCGAAGGGTTTTGAGTTGTTTCCTGCTGGCTTTCATTTTGAGGGTAGCTGTCATACAACGAAAATGAATAATTGTAATTTTTGCAAAAACGGCTCATAGAATTTTGATGAAACTTTGCATGACCAAGCATCTCCATGTAAGATATCTTGCGCCAGTATCAATTGATCTGTGTAATTTCATATAAAGGGTGTTCCTGTACCACCAAATCGTAAATAAGTATGTGATTTACCCAAAATTGGTTCCATTGAGTTTATTAAAATTTGCAATAATATTAATCCTGGATTGGTTGTTGGATTTTTAAGAATAAAATTTAGTACGGTCAACCGCTTGTCGGTAGAAACTTTTTCAACTCTATTACCACGCCATAAGGTCCAAAAGTGTTTCTACTGATGTGCGGCCGTGTGTACACAGGGTTTCCCAAAACTGAAAGGGCTTGCTCAGTAGACTAAACTGAACAATTATCCATAAGGAACATGTGTTGGGAAATTAAAAAAATCTCCATGCAAGTAGCCTACGGTAGTATCCATTGATCTGTGAAAACTCATATAAAGGGTGTTCCAGTACTACCAAAAGTTAAACATGTGATTTACTCGAAATCGTTTGAGGTTTGTTTGTTTTAATGTTTGACAATTTAAATTCTGAATTGATCTGTATATTTCATTCGAACATTTTTTTTGTAAAATCTTAAATAAAAGTTTGTATCTCCATACTATGTGTATGGCATTACAAATTTAAGTTTGCGGTTGATAGTTTTTCCTTGAGTATTGCGAGAAAGTAAGTGCAGTGCTGCTGTACCTGCTCTGTGTGCTGTTCTATTTATTTTACAATGTTATTGCAAGCACCACAGATTACGCTACGTTATAGCTGGGACCTAATTTTCTGAATAATTGAGTATCACCGAGTAAATTCCGAGATGTTATAAATTACCTACCTAACTACACAAAAAAAAATTTAAACAAAAAACCCGACTGCGTAACAGAAAACCTATATTATTTAACTTGAATTTTAAGATAAGATATATATTGCAGGCGGCGGCAGCGGGGACGTAGCACGTATCGTGATGGTAAACATAATTTGGTACGTCCCCGCCTGCCATATCTTTTAAAGACTATAGATTCTAGCTTGTATTCCTCTTTTCTGTTAGGTATTGTCTGACCTATACGTATAGTCCGGTTTTTTGTTTAAAAATATTTTTTTGTTTAATCCATATGAAAGGCATTTTAAGTACCTATAACATAAAAGACGGACAAATGTGCTTTGTGGAAGATGTTGCGCCAGTTTCACTTGCAGTTTTTCAAAAATTACCGACAAAAGTATGATTACTGCGAAGGCCCCTAGAGGTGATTGTAATAAGGGGGCTTCCATAAATTACGTGAGATGTTTAAAGGGGGGGGGGGGGGGGGAGTCGAGTCAAATCTCATCTAATCTTACGTTGGAGAGTCTCGGGAAATATCACGCAAATTTTTTTCTGATTGAAACAAAAAAAAATATATATTTTGGTCCATTTAATCCAGATTGTACACGCTTAAGATTTAATCTTACATGCTTAAATTTTTATTACACTTATAATTAAACTCTCAGCAATGTTGATAACTTGTCTAAACTAGTCGTAAATAAAAGCACAAAGCAATTTTTTTTTCTTTTTACAATAACAATCCAACGCGTTTACGTAAGAAACCCACTTTTTCAAAAATCTCACGTGAGATTGGGGGATGGGGGAGTGGGTCGAATAAAATCTCACGACATCTCACCAAGGGGGGAGGGAGGGACAGAAAATTAAAAAAAAACACCTCACGTAATTTATTGACGCCCCCTAATTGAATGTACGATATTATCGACATCATAAAGTTTGCCTAAAACTTTACGTTAAGGCTTTATGTAACGACAAACTTTTCTTTACGCCTTTAGCTGTTTGGGAGCGCCCCCTTAATTTTTACTTTCGAGCGGAGCGAGAAAGGTATTGTATTCGTGAAAAAAAAAAGTTTTCGTAATTTTCTCAAAAATGTGTTCTATATCACTTATACATCATAAAAAACAAGTCTCCCAAAAATGTCCGTCCGTCGGTCGGTCGGTCGGTCGGTCGGTCGGTCCGTCGGTCGGTCGGTCTGTCCGTCACGCTTTGGTCTAGCGGCTAAACGAATGGTCCGATTGACACCATTTTTAGGGTTCCGTACCTCAAAAGAAAAAAAACGGAACCCTTATAGGATCACTTTGTTGTCCGTCTGTCTGTCTGTCTGTCTGTCTGTCTGTCTGTCTGTCTGTCTGTCTGTCTGTCAAGACCCTTTATCTCACGAACGGGTAGAGGTATCAGGTTGAAATTGATAATGAATGTTAAGGTCCGTGGACTACACAAGATCTGAAAATTTCAATTTTTTACAACGACGCAATCAAAAGATATGGCTTTTTATGTCCTCATCTCCATACATTTATTCAAAAATGCAAAACCTACAGGGTACTTCCCGTTGACCTAAAATTATGAAATTTGGCAAGAAGCTAGGTCTCACAGTACAAATAAAGGGAAAAGTCTGAAATCATTAAATATTACAACTTTACTCACAACTAAGAGTAACCAATTGTGGTGAGCTCCCGTTTCAAGAACATTCATATGAGAGAGGGGTCAAGTTGGATGGTCGCGGAGGCGATTTTTGTTTTAGTTCTATTTTACAAACGAGAACACTTACAAACTTGAAAATTGGTATGTTTATAGTTCATAAGCTATAAAATAACAACAAATAATAAAATTTGGTCAAGCGCGTGTCAGACTCAAAAAATCTAGCACATTAACTTACTGAAATTTCAACTAATACAATTATGATTATGTGGTGGTACGGAACCCTCAGTGCGCGAGTCCGACTCGCACTTGGCCGGTTTTTTTTTGAATTTAGAAGTATGATGCAAATCCATCGAAGGGTTCTACGTGGTTTCTTGCTGGCTCTCATTTTGAGGGTAGCTGTCATACAACGAAAATGAAAAATTGAAATTTTCTCAAAAACGGCTCATAGAATCTTGATGAAACTTTGCATGACCAAGCATCTCCATGTAAGATATCTTGCGCCAGTATCAATTGATCTGTGTTATTTCATATAAGGGGTGTTCCTGTACCACCAAATCGTAAATATGTGATTTACCTAAAATTGGTTCCATTGAGTTTATTAAAATTTTCTATAATATTAATAATCCTGGATTGGTTGTCTACCTGACTGGATATTCTTTATGATTTTACAGGGTGTACCAAAAACTGAAAGGGCTTGTTCAGTAGACTAAACTGAACAATTATCCATAAGTAGCATGTGTTGGGAAATTAAAAAGATCTCCATGCAAGTATCCTACGGTAGTATCCATTGATCTGTGAAAATTCATATAAAGGGTGTTCCAGTACTACCAAAAGTTTGAGGTTTGTTTGTTTTAATGTTTGACAATTTGAATTCTAAATTGATCTGTATATTTCATTAGAACATTTTTTTGGAAAAACGTAAATAAAAGTTTGTATTTCCATACTATGTGTATGGCATTTCAAATTTAAGTTTGCGGTTGATAGTTTTTTCTTGAGTATTGCGAGAAAGTAAGTGCAGTGCTGCTGTACCATTTATTTTATTTTTAGTATTTGTTATTGTAGTGGCAACAGTTGTACACAATTTGTGAAAAATTCTAATTTCTACCTGTTTCGGTTCATGAGGTACCTACAGCCCACTGACAGACAGACAGACAGACATCGGAGGCATATCAATAGGGTCCCGTTCTTCACTCTTTGGGTACGGAACCCTAAAAATCGAATCATCGATAATGCGTGTCGATATTTGATCACCTCACTAATCATCCGATTGGAAGTCGGCCGACAAAGTCAGACGTAGGCGGGCGCCCTTATAACATGGAAATGCAAGAAATAGGAGAATTCATACCAAGATTTGTTCTACAAGTTTCTCGCATGTAGGGTCGAGGCAGATCGTTGCATATGTTTGCGTTAGCGAACTTGAAACTTCCCTTAAATGAACTGGTCTTATGTTTTGGTACACCTATGTTAAAGCTCAAGTCACACAGAGGCGGTATGATTGCAAAAGCGGTCCGGGGCGGTTTGGCGGGAACAAAACACCGCGCCGCGACCGCTTTTCAATGTGACAGGGTGCATAAGAACTCATACTTTACAAAAAATACCGGCCCCGGAACGCTTCCGCTACCGCCTCTGTGTGACGCGGGCTTAAGATTCAACAAACGTTTTCTTGACAACCAAACATAATTCTCATATAGGTATTCTGGTTTGCGGCTCTTTATTACACCAAACAACAAAGTAGTGTAGGCAACGAAGCAGTTGACCCCAACATAATTCTCTCAGGCAGATTTTATTTGACTGGATGATAAAGTATGATGAATTACATGTAAATTCAAAATATAAAAAAAATTAACAAAACAATTTTTTCATACATTTTTTGTAATTTTTGTATGGAAAATTTAAGGTACCGTTTTTTTGGATTTTTTATAGAAGGTTTGTCTTATACAGGGTGTTAATTTGATTGTGTGTCATAGCTCAATGGCGGGATCAGTATCAGCAACTGAACAACTTTTCCCAAGGAACATAGGTTGAAATACGAAAATCAATCTTTGACCTCCCATAGAAACTGCGTCAGCTGATAGCGCATTTTATATGGAAGGTCAAATTTGTTTTTTCATATTTCGACCTATGTTCCTAGGGAAAAGTTGTTCATTTACTGATACTGATCCCGCCCCTGAGCTATGGCACGCAATATACACCCTGTATAGTGTAATACCCCAGCAAAGTTTCATCGACTGAGGATTTAATGCGGGGGTCTTTATACAACGATCCACTTCGTTGTCTAAAGTAACGATATGTATGACTAGATCGAGTTCAAGAGTACAGTCAACGACAGGTCAAGCTTGACACTCGCAGTGCGACTCTAGGTCGTACGTCTATTGAAATAAAAACTGTACAAAGTCTGAAAGTCCAATGTGTCAAGCTTGATGTGCTCTTGACTGTACCTAAGCCCATTTCAATAAAAAAAAATATGTTTGCCTGATTTAAAAATGGGGTAAGTAACCTGATTTCTGGGTGGTATTTTAAAACAGTACTTAGTATACAGGCAACCGTAACAAATTACATGGTCGTAAAGTAACTTATTACATACATACACAAATAACATCACGCCTTGTTCCCGTCGGGGTAGGCAGAGACCACAGTTCTCCACCTGCTACGATCTTGACATACTTCCCTTGCTTCCTGAACTTTCATCAATCCTTTCATACATGCTTGTCGGTTTAGGGTACTTTTAACCTCTCCTTTATTCAGAACGTCCTGAATTTGGTCCTGGTACGTTCGCCAAGGCCTTCCCCTTCCAACGTTTCCATTCACTCTCGCCTTGTAGATCTCTTTCGTCAATCTGCCTTCATCCATCCTCTCTACATGACCAAACCATCACAGCATCCCTTTCTCAATTTTAGTCACTACGTCTTTTTTTACGTACAACGTTCTTTTATCACACTATTTCTAATCCTGCCACTCAATTTCAAACCAATCATACTCCTCAACGCTCTCATTTCAACTGCATTAATTTTACTTTCATGCTTTTTCTGCCATACCCAGCTTTCACTGCCGTACATCATGGTTGGTACCAAAACGCCCCTTTGTACAGCCAAACGAGCCTTGTGACACCTTCTGACTCTTCATAAAAGCATGCAGAGCACCATTCACCATGTTTCCAGCATTCACTCTTCTTTCGATATCACATTCACACTTTCCATCTCTCGTAAACTTAGAACCCAGATACACAAACTATTTAACTTATTTCCTGGTAAATTCATTTCTAAGCAGTTTAATTTATCATGATAGAGTAAGTATAAGTAAGTAGGTTTGCGCGAATGTGAGATTAATACCTACCTGTGATTTCGTAAAACTTTATAACTTTATTGCCTACGTTCAGTCAATAAAGTTGCGTCGTATAAATTACATGTAACGTGAAAACGCCATCGCTCCGGAAAGCGGGAAGCGGCGTTTGATTGAACGGAAATTCACTCTCATACATACATCAGGAATGTTCACGTAATGGCGCGGTTGTTATGAAAATATCTACTTTATGTAAGCAGTTACCGCCCTCACACTTCGTGTATTTTCAGGCAAGTGTGATAGTATGTTTCGTTGCGTACTTACTTTTCTCTTCCAGCTGAAATCACAATATGTTTGGAACTTATAGACTCCAAGGATTACCTATCTGCCTGTACGAGTATAACCACAGATGTAAGTGTTTAATAATTTTAAGTACCTACTTGTTTACTCAATACTTAAATTATAAAATATTTTGCCAATTTCTATTGCATTGGTCGAGCAATTTCGTGATAATTTTTAAGAAGTATTTTATTTACAAAATTAAAAAAAACAGAAATTCAAAAACTGGATTTCATATTTAGTTATAAGTATAGTAGCTTGATAGCCTAGACTTCGTTATTTGATTAAACGTTCTTATGGTAGAGGAGCCGACAAGAATTTTTTACGTGATAATCAGGGCAAGAAAGAGATGTCTCAGTAGATGGGGCTTTATGAAAGGATCACGAAAAACTATGTAAGAAGTTCCACACCGGAGACCGGTGTTCAGGAGGCCAATGTCTGGAAACGAAAAAGGACAAAAAAACGTGAACTTCAGAAAAAACAATTAACATGCCAAAAGATGGGGGCTGATGAGTAGTGATATAAAAACTTTGACCAGACATGAAAACGGGGGCTTTAGACATTCCAGACAAGCTTGAAAATCTGAAATGGGATATTTTTTTAAGGTGATATACAGAGCGAACAAAAGTGATTGCCCATAAAAGAGTAGCTTGTTCTCATATAAATAAACACTGACCAGACACGAAAGATTGGGGCTTTAGCCGAAAAATTGGGGCTTTAGCCGGGCAGCTTCTAATGAGACATCTATTTTTCGCCTTGATTATCGCTTTAAATTTTTATCGTCAATAGAAAGTCGTCAATAGAAAACAATTTAATGGTCTGGTTAGCCAAAAGTCTTTAGATTTTAGTCTGGTTTTTGTGTATTTATTATCAATATAAGCTTCTCTATTACAAGCAATCACTTTCGGTCGCCTAGAATATCACGTAAAAAAATACTTATCATTTCCAGACAATGGCCTCCTGAACACCGGGCTCCGGTCTGGAACTTCTTACATAGTTTTTCGTAATCCTCTCATCAAGCCCCATCTACTGAGATATCTCTTTGTCGCCCTGATTATCACGTGAAAAATTCTTGTCGGCTCCTCGACCATTATTAGAGTCGCGCTGCAAGTGAAAACTAATAAAAATACCCTTTTTAGGGTTCCGATACCAAAATGGTAAAAAAAAGGAACCCTTATGGTGCCGCTCTGTCTGTCTGTCTGTCCGTCTGTCTGTCACACCTCTATATCTCAGCAACCACTTACGCTATCGAGCTGAAATTTGGAATAGTTTTAGAATATAGTTGCCCAACTTAATTGCACATGAAAATTTTTTGAAAAAAGTATGATTATTAATGTAAAGGGGGCCAAAATAGGGGGGGCCAAATTTCAAATTGTCGCTACTAGGACGAGTGGGGTATCATATGAAAGGGCTTTACTTGTACATTTTAAAATATATTTTTGTATTTTTTTAAGTTTCTTAGTTTTCAAGTTATGATGAAAAATGTCAAAAAAAATACCATTCCCCCCCCCTTATCTCCGAAGTTTGAGTAAGGGAAAATCTGAATTAATTACAGTTGACAGAGGTTTATGTAAACTTTACAGCAAAAATAAAACGATCTTTCTAAGTTGCACAGTTTTTCAGAAATCTGCAAAAAACCTTTACAAACAAATTTAGTTTTGCGGTCCTGAAAATGGACTTTATTGCTTCCAAAAATACTATAGGTATATCGGAACCCTCGGCGCGCGAGTCCGACTCGCACTTGACCGGTTTTTTACCCTATACCCTTCTTTATTTGTGGCAGGAATGGTGGGTATCAACACCCTAGAACTAAGACGCAAATGTGCTTTACTAATACATTATTACCTACTTCTCAATGGAAGAATTGACAATTCTGACACTTTAGCCTGCTGCAGGCTATTTGTACCTCAGAATGCTTGCCGGTTTCGATCTCTACGGTTGATGGCGGCGGCGCCTGCTCGATCTGACACGGCTCGGTATGCGCCCAGTTACAAATGATTGCTCAACAACCACTTATGGATGTATTTCATGACAATTTTACAAAATTTGTTAATTACTGTTTTAGTTTTTTAAGTTATTTATAAGCCCTTTAATTTGCTATATGTTTTGGTTTTACTGTACATGCAGCAAAAAACTTGCAATAAATAATAATAATAAAAAACCTAGGTAGTACGGAACCCTAAAAATCGTATTTTATGAAGAAAAAAATATGCAAAGAGATTTTATCCTCGCTGCTCTTTATCTGAGGAAAAAAGAAATATTTTTCAGCAGAATACTCTGTAGACCACAAATTAGGAGTTTTATGCTCTTTACGATTTCGCGCATATCGTGGAGTCGGCATGGACACAGACCGGGGTCAGTCCCAGCGGCTCCATGCCAATTATTCTAAATACATTTTTTGTATGAATTTTGAAAACTTATCCCGATGGGTCCATGAGATTTTGAGTAATTTTTTTTATTAATATTGTTTGTCCCATCGGGTCCATGGTAGTATGATTAGCATCAAAAGCAATAAATGAAGTAAACAGAGAATATGGTTTGTATGGGTTAGCCCCACCGGCTCCATGAAAACGTCCCACTGGCTCCACGACAAAATACTCTATTTAAAATACATAAATTTAAGAATTTTGTTCAAGTAGCTTCACGGAATTACAAGACTTTACACGTTGTATAGTTTGTTATTATTATGGTCATGACTATGTTTCCAATTCTGAAGCTGTGATTTTACTTTTACTCATAATACAAACACCTTTTCATTCATAAATAATAAAACTTTGTAAACTGACTGACTGACTGTTGTTACTTGTTTAACTTTTCAAAATAAAAATATCAAATCTTCATACAAAAGAAAATCTGATTCGGTCAATTTGTATGAATAACAATTTTTTTTATTGCATTTCCAAAAGTTGTAGAACATGGTTAGTTAGTGTGGAACTGCCCCCCCAGGGGCCTTCGATTATAATAAACTTTGTTGCTTTGCTAGATCCCGGCAAAGCATTTTCCTCAGGTTCATGCATTTTTTACAATGAAACAAGAAGAACAAATTTCGGGAACAACAAAACTTGTCCTAGGTCAGGCTCATTACAGATAAGGGACAACTGCCTGAGTTGTAGGTCCATGATTGGTTTAGACAAGGGTAAAAAGGAGGTAGAAGTATTATATAGGTCCATGATTAATTTAGACAAGGGTGAAAAAGAGATAGAAGTATTATCTATCTCTTAGTAGTAAGTATTATCTTTTTTTTTCCACCATGGCGCCACATTGTTTGTGAAGCGATGTAGTTTAGCTGACGTCATTAAAAGATTTTAATATCCAACAATGAATAAATGATTTTGACTTTGACTCTACGGCTACTGCTCTTACACGGCAGCTTTATTATTTTAATTTCTAATAACTAACTATAAATTATGAATACTCCTTTACTTATGTCCCTTAAGTAAAATTACAACTAAAAGTAATGATTTTAAAAACTTTTTTATTATGCTGACGGCCCGTGGAGCCACTGGGACAAAAATCCCATTTTGTCGTGGAGCCGGTGGGAAGTTTTCATGGAGCCGTTGGGCCTAGCCCACAGACCGCCACCTGGTTGTAACCCTCAAAGATTTCGGACCTCCTTGCTTTGCTCGGAATAGATACGAGCAAAATTTTACTATGGGATGAAATCTGCTTTGCTTTGCTATGCAATGTCATATCATCATCGATGATTATGGAATATTCAAAATAACCCTACCAAATTAATAGAACGATGACTTCATTACATTTACAAACATAATAAAATTACGTAATTTGTTGTGACTTTACATCACACATTCCTAACTTGTGACGTACGCAGTCGTCGGGTCATAAGTTTTGTCACAACCTTATATGACCAGACCAAGTTATACCTACTTGCGTCATCTGTTGACGATTTACAGGAAACGTAACTATGATGAATGTGGCTTTGGATAGGAAAGGAATGAAAGTGAATGTAAATAAATGGTACAGCAGCACTGCACTTACTTTCTCGCAATACTCAAGGAAAAGCTATCTACCGCAAACTTAAATTTGTAATGCCATTCACATAGTATGGAACTATGGAAATACAAACTTTTATTTACGTTTTTCAAAAAAAATGTTTTAATGAAATATACGAGTACAGATCAATTCAGAATTCAAATTGTCCGACGACCGACCGACCGACCGACGGACGGACATTTTTGGGAGACTTGTTTTTTATGATGTATAAGTGATATAGAACACATTTTTGAGAAAATTTGAATAACTTTTTTTTTTCACGAATACAAATACCTTTCTCGCTCCACTCGAAAGTAAAAAGATGAAAGTATTGGTATTTGAAAGAGAAGAATGTAAGACAGTGTGTAGGTACTATATTAATAGGTGGAGAACAAGTCTAACAAGTGAAAGGGTTTGTGTATCTGAGTTCAAAGTTTACGAGAGATGGGAAATTTGAAAGTGATATTAATAGAAGTGTGAATGCTGGAAACATGGTGAATGGTGCTCTGCACGCTTTTGCAAGGAGTCAGAAGGTGTCACAAGGCTCGTTTGGCTGTTCATAGGGGCGTTTTGGTACCAACCATGATGTACGGCAGTGAAAGCTGGGTATGGCAGAAGAAGCATGACAGTAGAATTGGTGCAGTAGAAATGAGAGCGTTGAGATGTACCTATGATTGATGTTAAACTGAGTGACAAGATCAAAAATATTGTGATAAGAGAACGTTGTGGCGTAAAAGAAGACGTAATAAATAATAATAAATAAAAATAAATAATAAATGGTCTTTATTTCAGGCATACACCCATAGAAATTACAATAATAATAATATTATAACAATAAAAAGACAAAGGTAGAATAAAATTAAAAAATTAAAGATTAACTTAAACTATGGCTACATATTATTTACGGTTCCCCTCGCGGTGTATCGTCAGCCAATGTTTAAAAATGGGACAGTCCTGATACTCGCACAGCGTTGTAAGAATTTGGTTATCTGATGACCTAAGGCGCTCCCAGTAACCAGCCATCCGAGCTCTTACAATGGCAAAGAAGTCTGGCACACCGGCTGCGGCGAACATGCTTGACGCGCTATCTAGGCAATCTCATCAGAGTGCGATATGCGTCATTATATTGCACTCTAATGGTGCTCCACGCTCGCCTGGTGTAGTTTACCCAAAGCTGACACGTATAGAAGCTTTGACAAAACGCTCTAAACAATGTCAGCTTGCCGGCATCGCTACACCTAGCAAATCGGCGCGCAAGCATGTTACACCGCACGGCCAATGAACGTCGATCCCTTTCAACGTCGGTGTCATCACTCAGGTCTTCAGTAAGAATGTGCCCCAAGTATCTGAACTGTACCACCTTCTTGACAGAAGCTCCGTTCAGAAATACAGGAAGCGAGGAAAATATTTCAAGATCGTAGCAGGTGGAGGACTGTGGTCTCTGCCTACCCCGACGGAAAGAGGTGTGATTATGTATGTACGATTTGTAGTATGGCGATTGTCAGTCCTTTTATTACAAGGTGTTACAGAAAGAGTGTGAATGTGAATCCCTAAAGGATGTGAATCTGCACATGAAACAGAACAACTTTCCCTAAAGATTTATTTTATGGGTAAAAAATGTGAAACTCGCGTCAGATGTCGCGTCAGATCCGTAGCCTGATCGAAGAAGCGTCAACTGTCAGCCGTATTGTTATTACAATACGGGTTTTTATTCAGTGACATCAAAGAAGTACGCAAGCAATGGCGCGATTGACCCTTACAAAAAGCATAATATTCAAAAATGCAAGTTTTCACTTCTGCTGGCACTCCCGGAGTGCAACCCGTCCTTTTTAGGGTTCCGATACCAAAATGGTAAAAAAAAGGAACCCTTATGGTGCCGCTCTGTCTGTCTGTCTGTCTGTCTGTCCGTCTGTCTGTCACACCTCTATATCTCAGCAACCACTAACGCTATCGAGCTGAAATTTGGAATAGTTTTAGAATATAGTTGCCCAACTTAATTGCACATGAAAATTTTTTGAAAAAAGTATGATTATTAATGTAAAGGGGGCCAAAATAGGGGGGGCCAAATTTCAAATTGTCGCTACTAGGTCGAGTGGGGTATCATATGAAAGGGCTTTACTTGTACATTTTAAAATATATTTTTGTATTTTTTTAAGTTTCTTAGTTTTCAAGTTATGATGAAAAATGTCAAAAAAAATACCATTCCCCCCCCTTATCTCCGAAGTTTGAGTAAGGGAAAATCTGAATTAATTACAGTTGACAGAGGTTTATGTAAACTTTACAGCAAAAATAAAACGATCTTTCTAAGTTGCACAGTTTTTCAGAAATCTGCAAAAAACCTTTACAAACAAATTTAGTTTTGCGGTCCTGAAAATGGACTTTATTGCTTCCAAAAATACTATAGGTATATCGGAACCCTCGGCGCGCGAGTCCGACTCGCACTTGACCGGTTTTTTTCTAAATGTTCCATTAGGAAGGTGGTTTTTAGTGGGCAGATGCACGCATACAGCTGTTATTCGCGTTATTACGTTGTACTAGCGGCCGGCCCGACTTCGCACGAAAAGTCGTTTATAATTTTTGTTTTGACTTCAATTTGATTCATACCGTCGCGACAAGTGAGTTTGTGCTAGGCCGCGACATGTAGGTAGCCTTGAACAGCAGTGAGAGAGTGAAGTTTAGAAAAAAAGATACTTAGGTAAAACTAACGCAAAGTCAGGGCTCTGAGTTACTTTATAAAGCTGTATACTGCCTAGTTTCTTTTCTTGATAGAATATACCTAGGTATCTCTACATAAAGGCCTTCTTACGTATTTAGCGCGCACTAAAGACTCAATTTTTATCAAAGCATGCGTACTTAACTCAGCCTACTATATTTATAAGTGATGTGAAGGGTCTTTGCTTCCCGAAATCTATTTACGCTGCAGGTCAACCGATGGAAATCTTCCGCACAGTTATAAAACAAAATAGGCACCCATTTCATAATACAACAAAATTCAGAAGTCCAATTTGCGGTTCGTCTCGAGGCTGTTACAGAAATTCCTTTATTTTCCTTAAAAGAGGTATTGTGACGATTAAATAGGGCTTCTCGTTCAAAGGTTTCAACGTATAAACAAAGAAAATGAACAATAAAGACTTCGCTTATTCAATAGAAAATTAACCTCAGTCTCAGTGACTTGTACTTCTAAATGGTTGGTGGAACGCTTTGATTGAAGTGAAAACAAAACCTGTTATCATATCAACTGTAGACTGTACTGCAAACTTTAATGAGGCTGGAGTTGTCTAGCTAAAATTATTAATTGTGTACGTCAAAAGCATATCAAGCTGGGTACTTAGATTTTTACCGTTTTTATTTCAAACTGTTTCAAACTGGGAGGGGGGCAGTTTGTTCTATCTGAGAGACAAAAAAATTATAAATTCAAAACAGCCCTAAAGCTCTAAAAAAAATCAGTTCAAAAACTAGAACCCGACTACTGGCAAATCTTGCTCTAAAAAGTATGAAACAAGAAAATATTGTCATCGGAAATTGTTATGTACAAACTATGGTATTTAATAAATATTCATAGCGATGTTCAGATAATAGCCGTGGTCATATTGTTATGCCTCTTTGCCCTGAAGTTTATGATCGCTTTTTTCGGATAGGTGGCATAACATGACCACGGCTATTATCTGAACATCGCTAATTTCCGATGACAATATTTTCTTGTTTCATACTTTTTAGAGCAAGATTTGCCAGAAGTCGGGTTCTTGTTTTTGAACTGATTTTTTATTTCAATTATTTTGGGGTTGTAAATACATAAAAAAGCTAACAACATATATATTTTTGAAATGTGCTCGTTAACAACACGGTACGGTTAATTTTTTTTTTTATTAGTCCTTGACTTAATCTGCTCTAGAGGGCGCCACATACAATTAAACGAAATTTCTTGTATCCTATAGCCAGCGGATAATTAGGACGCTTCTAACGACACCTTATTTGTCAAAATATGAGAAGTAGTTTAGAAGTTATGATGGAACAGATGAACATACATACATATATACATAATACATACATACCGTTCAAAACCATAACCCTCCTTTTTGCGGGTCAAAAGTACATATGTTATATTTTCGATAAACAAATAGATATTGCTTTTACTTTCTGTTTTATACTTTAAAATATAAGTTTGTAGTGAAATCTCAAAAGTCGTTCGGTGACATTCAAGAATAAAACACAATACGTACAATACTAGCACAGATACTAGTTTACTAGCGTAAGTATCATAAAAAAAATATATACTTATATATATTAATTGTGTTTTTATTATTGATTTGAAAGTGACCCTCGTGCTCAAATAATACTTTCCGACTAATCATAGGTACACCCCTCATCTCATCACTCATGTCTCCGCGACCTCGCATATTTGATGGAAAAAATCAAAGATGCTACGTGATTCTTTCTTACTATATTTAGGCCGCCTTCCTATCTCATCAATTATATTATGTGACGAAGTTATCAAAATATTCTGTTATTAATAGAAAAATATAGGTATAAAAGATTCCGTATGAGAAAAAAGTGAGGTGTTATTTTCACTGTTACGACCTCAGACCTAGCAAAAGCGCGCTAACGCTTAGTTACAGCGCCTTCAGAACAGTTTTGTCCATGACGGTTATTTTCCGCGCATGTGTGACAGGCGGAGAGCCAATGAACGATTCGCTCGCTCCCTGGGGAGAGCCGCGCTCACCCCCGCGACTCATTTTTTGACTTTTGCGCATTAACGATCACGGACAAAGTTATTTTGTACGTTGCATACGACATTTTAAAGATCCTATCCTACTAATATTATAAACGCGAAAGTTTGTAAGTATGGACGGATGGATGGATGTTTGTTACTCTTTCACGCAAAAACTACTGAATGGACTTAATGAAACTTGGCACACATATAGGTTAAGTCCTGGAATAACACATAGGCTACTTTTTACCGCGGGAAAACACTTCATTCCCACAGGAAAACGCATATCTACCTATATAAAGAGAAAGTCGTGTTAGTTACACTATTTATAACTCAAGAACGGCAAAACTGATTTGGTTGAAAATTGGTGGGGAGGTAGCTTAGGACCAGGAGAAGGACATAGGATTGTAGGGGTAGGGGTAGGGGAAGGGGTGGGAGAACGGTATAACTTAAGAACAACTGAATCGATTTGGTTGAAAATTGGTGGGGAGGTAGCTTAGAACCAGGAGAAGGATATAGGATGATAGGGGTAGAGGTGGGGGCAAGGGTAGGAGAATGGCTGAGAAAGTCGTGTTAGGTACACTATTTATAACTCAAGAACGGCTGCACCGATTTGGTTGAAAATTGGTGGGGAGGTAGCTTAGAACCAGGAGAAGGACATAGGATAGTTGGGGTAGGATAACAGTATAACTCAAGAACGGCTAAACCGATTTGGCTGAAAATTGGTGGGGAGGTAGCTTAGAACCAGGAGAAGGATATAGGATGGTAGGGGTAGGGGTAGGGAAGGGGCAGGGGTAAGGGTAGGAGCAGGGGTAGGGGTAGGGGCAGGGCTAGGGACAGGGGCAGGGCAAAAAAATTGTACTTAATAAAAAATAAAATCTGCTTATTTATCGCCTGTAAGGCGGAACAAAGTTCGCCTGGTCAGCTAGTCGTATTATAAATGATTTCTAAAGATATATGATTGGATAAGATTTCTTCGATACTAATGTATTTTAAGTTTGTTACATTCTAAGCAACCATAAATAAGGTACCTATTATTACTATCCGTTTCACCCACCACGCAGAAGGTATAAATGGACGATGATACTATTACAAATAGTATTTTTTATTTTCTTCAGGTACACAATATTGCCGTTTAGGAATATCATCTGAGCTTCTAAGTTCTGGCTAGGTTCTGGCGGTGACACGTTTTGCATTGAAACTTCAAAGTAGGTAAGTACTTATCGAAACGCGATAAGAAGCTTCCGGAGGAAAGGAATGGCTAGTTCAAGCAAGAATCCATCTTTAGAGCGTTTACGCAACGCATCTGGTCCGTATCCGAGAAATTGTGATTCGTATCTTTGATTTTTTCATAAAATACTTGCACTTCGAGTCTGTTCCGAATCAGCGCATTCTAGAAAGATAGCTAGTTCGGATTGTATGTCACGGATTCGGATCGGTTTCAGTGCGTGAATACTCCTTTCAGAAATATTTGCGTGGTTTAAACATAGGGTTGATAACAAAGTTTCAATTGAGGCGCAAAGAGCTGCCATTGAAAGCCAGAAACGCCTCGCAATTAACGCAATAAAGACGTTAGCATCCCGAATAGCTGACAAACAAAACCCTTCTTTTAAAATAATATCCCTACATTAACAGACGTTGGGGTTTTGCACGCTTTAATTTGCCACAGCATTAATAAGCACTAGAAAAAATATTTCAAAATAATTTCATCACATCTATTTGAAAATAGCTAGTTCGTTTTACGTTAACAGGGACTAAAGTTGCGTGATAATCCCTAAGGGACTAAAAATGATTTTAATTAAGAATGTGTATAAAGAGCTAGTTCGTTCTACGTTAAGAGCTAGTTCGTTTTACGTTAACAGGGACTAAAGTTGCGTGATAATCCCTAAGGGACTAAAAAATATTTGAATTAGGAATGTGTATAAAGAGCTAGTTAGTTCTACGTTAACAGGGACTAAAGTTGCGTGATAATCCCTAAGGGACTAAAAATGATTTGAATTAAGTATGTGTATAAAGAGCTAGTTCGTTCTACGTTAAGAGGGACTAAAGTAACTTTTCATCCCATCTATTCGAAAAGGACGACTTGGTTCGCCTTTAAGTGCACCCCAAAGGTGGTGTTTTCTATGAAACTTGCAAAGTGCGCGGCGAAGTACTTTGCGGCGCAATTATACAACGTGTTAATTGAATAAGCGAAACCCTCATACACCGTAACAGATTTTTATAAAAATAAATCTATTCCCGTAAAAAAAAATCTTAAAGTAAGTTTTTTTTATCCAGATATTGTTATTTTAAAGTTTCATCATTGTTCTAGTTCCATCCTTGTTCTAGTCCACCACACACTCCGCGCACGCCACGCCCACTTCCCGCGCCTCTAGCGCGCGTATCCACAGAAATATTTATAATAGAAGCGGCAAAAATTTAAATAATAAAATTAGAAGTAAATTACCCCTATCAAAAACCCGTGAAATTGACTCTATTCTCGATTCTGAACAAACTATTTTCTCAGTTTCGTTTATTGCGTTAACACGTAGAGATATAAACTACGCCGCAGTTATCTTTGCCGCGCACTTTTTTAAATTGGAACATCTGTGTTCAGCGCCAAAGAAATCGAACGCAAATATTGTTTCATTATTAGATAGATAGAAATTTTGTTACTGAAAAGAAGAATTTGTTGTTACTAAGTTGATTAATGAAATGAATGTTTATTGATCATATTATAGAACCAAGTATATTTAGTCATGAAAATATTATAAATTTTATAGACATAAAAACTCCATATCAATAGGGTCCCGTTTTTCACCCTTTGGGTACAGAACCCTAAAAATGATCACAATGAGTTCGGTTGGGTAACCTTTTCTTCGATCTTGAACTTGAACCCCTACGATCATATTTTCTCAAAAATTTCAAATGTACAGATCAGTTTACGATTTTATGTACTTTAGATGAGAAACTCTGAACTCTTGAACAACAACAGACATATGACGAGACTGACATTTCTTGTTTATGTTTAACAACTGATAAAATAATATCTATATAATATATGTCGCAGATGGATTGCAGAATCAGCTGTCTAGTAAAACAGCTGAACGACGTTTAGCTGTTTTTCATAGATTCAGATTCAGATAATTTTATTCAATGTAGATTCTTTACAGAATACTTATTGAATGTCATGCAGAATACAATGCAAATAGAGCGAGTCTACGCCGTTTCGGATCGTGCTATGGCAGCGTAAAAGAAACGGCAAGAAACCACTGCAGCACGGCCTACTTTAAGAGTCGGCTTTTTACAATGTGTTTCTTGTGTTTCGCTGGAATATCAGAGCACCATACATACATAATAGAATAGAATAAGTTTAATACAATAGAATTACAATACTTACAATTGCAGTGATAAATTAATAATTATAAATAAATAATTAATTATACAAGAAGTGTTAGGTTACAGAATTACTCAACGGACCCTGCACTAAGCAAAGCTCGTATCGCAGGGACCCGAACAACTATTACCCGTCTACAATATTTCGGACATAGCAAAACAAAATTTACAAGATTATATAAAGAAAATTACAATGACAATAAATAATATAAATCTAAACTAAAATTACTGATGATCGCAAAAGGAACATAAATCAATTAATTGATGGAACGAAAAAAAAAAACAATTAACATTTTTTTTTAGCTTTAACCTACATTAGTTATGCATCCAACATAAAAGATAAAAATTTAAACATAGATCTTAATGAGTGTTGTGTTTTGTGTGTATGTGTATGAATGTGTATACGAATATCTAGAGCTGAGGATAAGGAGTCAGTATCCCGGTGATGGCGTACATCCTCTGTTTGTATGTAATTTAAATTAAGCAACCATCCTTCTATTATTGATTTGGATTCCCGCACAGTAGAAGTCAAAATTTGAGGAAGCTTAGAGCTTTTGTTGAACAAGTATGGAAAATAAAAACATGGGAAGACGTTTAGCAAAAGTAGTTCGAACAACCGGAACATTGATTTTGATAATCCTACGCTTTAGAAGTCGCTCGAAATTTGTGTTATTGCGAACCGTCTTAAACATTGAGACCACAGCTCTTAGCATATACTCGTATAGTTGTCGGACACGCAGAACCTTGGCCTCACTATACAAACGGTCTGTAGGAAATCTGAACGGCTTCCTTAACATGACCTTGAGAACGGATCTTCGGGCCCTCTCAACTGTGATCAACTTAGTCTTCGCCGCGCCATCCCAGATTAAAGTATAGGATGACTGACTGACATAAGGTCTTGTTCACCAATAGCCAAGTTTCCCTTGAAACGATAAGTCTAAGCGACTTATAATAAATACTAACTAATACACGAGAAGACAGACAATATTTCCTCAAACATGCTTACATTCGATCATTATTTTAACAACCTTCCTCGATATAAATCGAAATAGCTGAACTGGTTAAATACAGGCGAGCGCCGGCCGGAAAAGTTAAATAAGTATTTAGAATATATTGCTAACCATAAAGTTTTAACGTTTGTTTGGATTAAACTTAGTTTGAATTTCCGCGCATTTATTGAGAAAAGTACTATATACAAGCCTTGGCCGCAGTATTAAAGGTAATCCTTGTATGTTCGTCCTTCAATACCTTTTTTGTCGGTCATTGCAGTAATGTGGGCAAAAAACATTTAGGTTTTCTCTTTCCTATAGGTAGGTCCGTTAGGAAAGCCAAACACAACCTGACCGATCCCGCTCGAGATCCCGCGCGGGCAGGTTCTCTTGCGGCCAAAAGCAAAATTCCCGTGACTTCAATTTGGATGGCAGTTTTTTTAAACGTAGCGCTATGACAATCCAGCTGAACGTCGTCGTCGTTCAGCTGTTTTACAAAATAGCGGTTTCTGCAATCCATCTGCGACATATACTATAGGTTCTATAGTATTTTAGAATAAGTCTGTCTGTTAACTAATGTACTAACTTACTCTATATCTCACTAAAAGGTCAGGAACCGGACATAGTTATCATATCACAATTTTGCACAACGAAGTAGGTAGGTAACCGCTGTGGATGGGTGAGCTCAAGATGTTTTGGTTGTATTGTATTTGCACGTCATGTCCATAATTTAGTCTGGCCCTCAATAGCGACATGATGTAGGTAACATTGCGACGGACATACACAATCGCAATAATTTGTTCAAAAATAAATTTTGCTCTAAAAAGTATGAAACGAGAAAATATTATCATCTGAAATTGTTATGTACAAACTGTGGTATTTAGTAAATATTCATAGTGATGTTCAGATAATAACCGTGGTCTGGCTATTATCTGTCGCGTGACCCGAAACGCACTTGGCCGGTTTTTTATAGTAGTACTGTTAGAATATTAATGTCTAGTACCGAGCCGATGATTTTGCCACTTTTTCTCAAATTATTTATGTACTGCCATTATATTTTAAATCTCAACATGTGGTGATAATTTCTTACAATTTCATCCGCTAGCTGGCGCAGGTAGGTGAAAAATGGGTGAGAAAAATGCTAATATTATGAACCAAAAAATTGCAAAAAAAATCATAAAAACTTGCACTTCAAAGACCTTAGCGAATATTTTCAGCAGTTAGACAATATCGTCTGAAAGAGTAGTGATTATTTGTGCAGCCATTGAATAAATTTGTGCATATTTTTTTTATTTTTTTTATTTTGTTATGTCACCAAGAGAATGTACATAGAATCACATTAAGCCTGCAAGTTTAATGTTATTTTGTAATTTTTATCATCAATAAATAAAAGAGGAGCCGTAACACTTGTTCCGCAAATAAATGGTATTCGCGCAGAAAAGTAAATGTTACAGCGAAATAATTAAATGAGCAGCAAAATTGTCAAATAAGAATCAGTCACTCACCAAATGACTTATCTATGTCGATGACCAAATTATGCTTGCGTCATCTGCTGACAAGTTACAGGAGATGGTACGAGTAACTATGATGAATGTGGCTTTGTACAGGAAAGGAAGCAAAAGTAAATAAATGTAAGCAAGAAGAAATTAATGGTATTTGAAAGAGAAGAATGTATGACAGAGTGTAATATATGAATAGGTCGTGAACAAGTCAAACAAGTGAAAGAGTTTATCTGGGTTCAAAGTTAACGAGAGATGGAAAGTGTGAATGTGACATTAAAAGAAGAGTGAATGATAGAAACATGGTGATTGCGGTGCACGCTTTTATGAGGAGTCAGAAAGTTATCCCTATCGCATACTACGGAAAGATTGTTGATTGTTGCGCGATAGCAATGAGCAGTTTGCAAAAATACCTATTTCTTCTACTAGGATACCCTCTAAAAATAGCGGAGGAGAGATTCGCTTCTTTACGCATTAGTAAAAATGTTCTTTCTTTGGTTTAAGTGCCTGTATGAAATAGCAGGTATTTTCGGGTCATCAGATCATATCAAAAGCACATGGTAAAATCTGATATTATTGACGGAACTGGTTATGATATCCCACACTCCTCTGTAACCGGGTGCATGATATATCCTGAAGATGGCTTAGTAAATGATATCCTATTTGATATCTCAATGGCCAATCCCAACTAAAATATTTAATACATATAAAATACATTTATCCCAGCTTATATTATAAATCTTCACAAACAGGATTACTTTAGTACATTTTGCCGGTTCCAATCTTAGCGGCAAGATGACGGATGTTCCTGTGATGCAGGGCATTTTGTGAGGTCGCGTCGCGCGCGTTATTGTCTGGTTCATTCGCTCATAATCAAACGCTCCCCGAACAAAAAGTAAGTGATTAACTTGCTAGTTTCAGGCAGGTTACGTAGATTATTCAGCGGCTGATACTTCAAAAAATTTAACCAGTCTCTTTCTAGTTTGGCAGATGAGAGTGACTTTAGATTAGAATATGTTATAATGATATGAGACTTCGGACTATTTATTTTTTGGGTTAGTTAACACTGCGGTCAGATGCAGAAGACAGAAAACCAATCAGAAAGCTGAAATTCATATCAAATACTCGGGTTACTGTCCTTTGGAGCTGTGAAAAAATCAAACTTCTAAGCCAACGCAATCAAAAGATACAGCCGTTTATGCCGCAAATTTTCGAGTTTTTAGACAATCGCAAGGGAATCAAAACCTACAGGGTACTTCCTGTAAACTCAGAATCTTGAAATTTGGAACGAAGCAACGTCTTATAGCACGGATAAAGGAAAAATTGCGAAAAACATAAATTTTAGTTACCTACTACTAAAAAAATATTTTTAAAAATTTTAAACTTACTACCCCTTTCCTCAAGAACGCGTAGAGGTGTTTAATTGAAATTCATATCAAATAACTTTCTAATACCTTTAAGATGTAACAAAATCCAACTTCTATCTCAAAACAGCAATTTAAGCCGCATATTTTGAAACTCGCAACTACATACTCGCAAGGGAATCAAAACATAAAGGATATTTGCAGTCGACCTAGAATCTTCAAATGTGGCATGAGGCAACGTTTTATAGCACACTTAAAGGAAAAATTCCGAACACGTAAATTTTTGGTTACCTACATCACATCATTAAGAGATTTTAATATCCAACAATGAATAAACTATTTTGAGTTTGAGTTTGACATAATTAGTACATTGTGTATCAAGGGCGGAAAGTAAGCAATTTCGACAGGGGAGACATTCAAAGCACGAGCGGCAGCGAGTGCTGTAATACCCCGAGTGTCGAAATTGCACTTCCGCCCGTGCTACACACAATGTTTTTAATCCCATTTGCGAGGAATAGGAAAAACAAGTAATCTTAGAATATTTATTCAAGTAGGTAATTCACGCAGAAATTTAACTCTTTATAATATTTATAGTCACACGACTTAGCTGCTACGCTGATACTGTTCACGACTAGGAAAACAATATTATGGCGCTATTTATCACACGCATGTCTTATTTCATAACTTATTTGACAACCTAAGCAAAATTGCAAAAAATTTTAACACTAAAAACTATTTTAAAGATGTGAAAACTAATTGCAGTTATAATTAAATAATTTAAACAAGATAAATTAAAGACAAAAGATTGTTAAAATTTATCTTTAGCTTAGAACCTCTTTGCACCAAAGTCTCATTTCGGAACGAAACCTCAGAATATATAATAGTAAACAACGAAACGTCTTCTGACAGCTAGCAGTCACAAAATGTCATCGAAAAGTCACGATGACAGATAAAAAAGCCCTAGGGCGCATCGTAAAACTTTCAGACTGCAATACGTGCACAGATTGCTACTCATTGCGAGCAGATGTGATGACAAAATTTTTTTTGCAATTAAAATACCATAACTTTTACTTTATACCTACAGTTTTGTACGGAACCCTCGGTGCTCGAGTCTGACTCACCGGTTTTTTCTTTTGCTTACCGTAAACTATTAACGCTCAAATGTATAAAAACATGCATCATTACAAAAAATAAATGCAAGCGGTCATGGAAATAAGTTTTGTGCTGCATACGTAATTTTGTTCGTCAAAGTTTCAATATCTTACAAAATTTAAGTAAGGAAATCCTACAGAGCCTAGGTCTTGTTTTCTTCTTTCCCTCTTCGTTTTCGTGACGCAGTCGGGTTATGAATATTGTATTTTCTTTTCCCTAATACAAACCCGAAAACAACAAATTTTTTGTGACGTGGGGTAAAGGCATTCATAACAATACTCATAGTTCCATAAGATAAAGCAAACACGACCTTGGTTGTGTTAGGTTCCCTTTCGACCACAACCTGATCTGCTGATCAGTTGATGATTTGCTGATCAGTTACTTATACTGCTGCACAAATAATAACTTTTGCTGCTCATTTAATTATGCTCATTTTTTAGGGTTCCGTACCTCAAAAGAAAAAAACGGAACCCTTATAGGATCACTTTGTTGTCCGTCTGTCTGTCTGTCTGTCTGTCAAGACCCTTTATCTCACGAACGGGTAAAGGTATCAGGTTGAAATTAATACCATATATTAGGATCTATGAACCACACAAGATCTGAAAATTTCAATTTTTTACAACGACGCAATAAAAAGATATGGCATTTTATGTCCTCATCTCCATACATTTATTCAAAAATGAAAAACCTACAGGGTACTTCCCGTCGACCTAAAATTATGAAATTTGGCAAGAAGCTAGGTCTCACAGTACAAATAATGGGAAAAGTCTGAAATCATTAAATATTACAACTTTTCTCACAACTAATGGTAACCAATTAGGGTGAGCTCTCGTTTCAAGAACATTCATATAACAGAGGGGTCAAGTTGGATGGTTGCTGAGGCGATTTTTGTTTTAGTTCTATTTAAAAACGGGAACACTTACAAACTTGAAAATTGGTATGTTTATAGGGCATAGGCTATAAAATAACAACAAATAATAAAATTTGGTCAAGCGCGTGTCGGACTCAAAAAATCTAGCACATTAACTTACTGAAATTTCAACTAATACAATTATGTTTATGCGGTGGTACGGAACCCTCAGTGCGCGAGTCCGACTCGCACTTGGCCGGTTTTTTTGGAGGGACCTCCCTGTTCTGCAGTAGACGTTTCATGGTATGTTGAATGATGATAATGTGATGAAAATTATTTCTTTTTTTACTGCAGAAATAATGATTAATATTATGCTGCACATAACTTGAATATTAAACAGCTCCTTTTAATAAAAGCCTTTAGCTAATTATGGTAGGACTTAACACCCCGTTTCTAAAATTACAAAAACATTGCACGAAGCTAATTGTCTAATCAATGTGGAAACATTACACAACAAATGGGAACAACCCATTACTATTATTTCTTCATCACTTTGTGTCACTTCTGTAGAATTCCTTCCTACTCAAGGCCTTCCGATTCATGGCTCTCACTAGTAAACCACAGAGGCAGTTTAAGTTTAAACAAAACAATCATAGAAAATTCTAGTAGGAAAGCAATTACAAACATTGCCGTAGGTATTCCATTCTCATAAACGATCTCACATAATTTTACGACACTCAATAACCTTGATATGATTTTTACTTCGCAGGTGCAGCAGGTTCGAATAGATCTATCTGTTCGACGTTGAAAAAAAAAAACATTAGTAAAATAAAAAGTTCAGTGGGTCACAAAGGTCCAGTCAGGTCAGGTCCTATAAATATAATGAAGCGAGGCGTGAGTGGCCAGTTGATAACAAATACTCGTACGCGCCTTGTCTCAGAGGCAAGTGACCCGCGCAAACAAAAAATGTACAAAATATTAATAAAAGCTTATCTTTGCGTAACGCTCAAACTTATCAGTGCGATGACCATACAGGAATACCAAACAAACAGACTGAAAATCCTCGAACAAGAAGCTGCATATTCTTTAGGCGGAACGTTAAAACTATCTGAAGGCGAAATGAAAGTTAACGAAATTCTAATGAATCTGAAACAAAAAGAACACAACGAGTCGTTTTACCATCCAGAAAACTTCAAATTTTCAAACCACTATTTCACGTATAAACATCACATAAATAAATCTCAGGTGTACCAAATTATAAAAAAGATGCCGAAGGGAGCAGCGCTCCACACACATGAAACATTTTTGATGCATGCAGATTTTTTGCTTGAACTCACATATGAAGATAACTTATACGTGTGTTTTGTAAATCGTACCGTGAAGTTTAAATTTGATAGATACATTCCGAACGAACCCTGTGCAGCTAGCTGGAATCTTTTAAGTGAATTGAGAAACGCTTCCGGTGACGTACATGCATTCGACGCTAACCTAAAGAGTTACTTAACAATATCCTGTGACGTTTCGGACCATAGTGATTGCGCAACAGATATAAACGTTATTTGGGATAAATTTGAAGGCGCTGCTCTTGCAATTGGAAGTTTATTAAGGTACAGACCCATGAGAGAAAAGTTTATTTATGAGATATTGAAAAAATTCTATGATGACAATATTGTATATTTGGAATTGCGTACCGGTATGCAAGAACTCTATGAGTTGAACGGTACGAAATACGACGCCTTATATACGATAGCTTTACACAGAGACGTTACCAAACGTTTCATTGAGGACCACCCAGATTTTATCGGCATAAAACTCATAATCACAAAACACAGGGGTGCCCCCAGTAATGAAATCAAATACGCAATCGATCAGACAATAAAAATGAAGCAAATGTTCCCCGATATGATAGCTGGATTCGATTTAGTCGGTCAAGAAGATAAATGGAAACCTTTAAATTACTTCCTTCCTTTATTACTCGAAGCAAAGGATGATTTAAACTATTACTTTCACGCTGGAGAAACAAATTGGTTTGGTACTTCGTCCGATGAAAATCTGATCGATGCGATTCTTTTAGGAACCAAGAGGATAGGGCACGGATACGCGTTGTCAAAGCACCCAGTGGTTGTGGACATGTTAAGGCGAGCAGATATTGCTGTGGAAGTGAATGTGATATCAAATGCAGTGCTAGCTTTAACTGGTGATTTGAGGAATCATCCATTAGCAAATTATCTTTCTTTAAACCTTCCTGTGGTGTTATCAAGTGACGATCCGGGTGTATGGGGGGCAGAGCCTTTATCCCATGATTTTTATATATCATTCGTTACTGTAGCCAGTCAGAGAGCTGACTTAAGACTTTTGAAGCAACTAGCTTTGAACTCTATAAAATATAGCGCGTTAGAAGATGAATTAAAAATAAAATTGACAAAAGTGTTTTTAAAAAGGTGGAACTTTTTTTTGAAAAAAGTATTAGATGATAGTGTTAAGTTGCCTAAATGCAAGTTATGTAGTTGATAGAATTAGGTGTTACCTTGCGGAAACCATTATTATAAATGTAAAATATGTAGCAACGTCTCACGTCTGCTGCCGTATTCCGAAGTGAAACTACGATTATATCGCGCCGATAATTAGTCTATGGATCGGCCTTTGACAAAGAAATTCCCATACAAAGTAAATTTCCGAAAATAATTGTTGTTGTGAATCTGATAATATCGGAGCTCCGATAAAACTTCGGAATACGCAGCCAGCAAGAATGATGCATGTCATGATTTCATGCATATACTGTGCACCGTAAGTTATGTAAATAAGGAATTCTCACATACTTTTTGTATGTGTCCTTTCTTAATTTCATTGAAAAAACCAGTCCAAATAACAAAACGTACATGGTACATCATTACCTATATTAGGACAGGTTTTTCAAACCTAGTTTAGGCATCAGCCCTCCGCAAGAAATTGACAGTAATTTTAAGATGTACCTAATGTATTTCCAAACTTCTTGTGGTGTGGAAAATAAAAATATCTGAATTGATCATGATTATTCATTTGAAGTCGCTTTCCGCAATCTTGAACAGGAGATCTACCTACCAAAATTTTTAACGATGACATTGACACGATATACTACTTTGATACAGTCAAAGAGGAAGGGTTATTTTGGGCCCAGGCCCGACAGGAAAGAGACCTATCACAAAGAGGTTCCGAACAAAAATGGTAAAAACGGAACCCTTATGGTGTGACTTCGTCTGTCTGTCTGTCACACTTGCTTATCTCAGCACCTACTCACGCTATCGACTTGAAAGGAGTCATTTCAGAGTACTATGGGACCCCAGCTGTGTCTTTGTACACTGTCAGTTGACTCTAAATAAATTACTAGAACGCCTGTATGTTATGATTTTTGTTTAATTCGGCATAGTTTAACCCTAACGCATTTTTATTACTCGGCTATACTGGCAACACACAATGTGGTTAATTTTTTTATTGGATGCTACCTTTGTATGTAAAATGCCCGATAATACATTGTCTAAATGTTTTTAGTTTTATTTAGCTTAGCGTTGGACCACTGAGACATAAACATTGCCATGCCACATAGCACAAATGAGCGTATTTAGATTTTTCTCGTAAAATCTACCGGATATTAAACGAAAAGAGTTGATGGGTAAGATTAAGTAAATTTTTGTCTTATTTTCTAGCAGGTGTACATAGACATGGCTGGAGATGAAACATCTCCTTTGGCACAGTTTTAGAAAGCTTGCTTAAATATATTGCAAATGAAACATTTAAAAAAAATATATTTTTATTTGAAATTGTCGTGACTAGGTCGAGTGGGGCCAACGTCGTACAAAATAGCTCTCGCTTCTGGAAGTCAAGTCATATGAAAATAAGTAATGTTTGACTTCTGCGCATCAATGACATAGCCAGAGTTATTTTGTACGACGTTTATCATTTAAATGGGCTTCATTAGATAATTTCAAAATAAATTTTTGTTTTTACGGTTCGTAGTCAAAAAGGAACCCTTATAGATTCGTCATGTCCGTCTGTCTGTCTCTCCGCATCTTAGCTCAGAAACTCTTAGTACTAAAAAGCTGAAATTTTGTACGAATATACATTTCATCTACGCGAGAAAAAATTATTTCATCCACTTTACATGGGGATGAAATATTTTTTTCTCGTGTACCCCATAGTGTGGGATGTAAGTAATGTGTCTGATAAGATTATTTTTCGATTTAGGGATCCGTTTGCGAAATATTAAGCTTGACAGTGCAATTTTTTGGAGTCGAGTGTTCCCCCCCCTTCCGGCTAAACGGTTGTTATTGGAAATGTGATGAAATTCACAATAGTAGAATATATGATGATATTAAAAGGAAAACTATCACAGTTATAGGCTTCACAGGTTAATGAGTTATAGGCGAAAAACTAAAAATAATAAAAATAGCAATATCAATCAGGCGCTAGGAGCTCGCTGAGCATTAGGAGGTAAAAAGTTTATGTTATAACGTTATGAAATACTTACTCAAAACCCGCTTTGCGATAAAAAAATCGTTAAAAGGTAACGGAACCCTATACAGCGCGTGGCCCGACATACACTTGGCCGGTTTATATTATGACTTAGTTTTCAAGTTTTGATGAAAAATATAAAAAAAAAAATACCATTCCCATTATTTCCGAAGTTTTCAAAGCGATAAAACTATATTAAATACAACGTGTTAATTAAATAACGCAAAACCTCTCGGGTTGTGGCTCTGCATGAAACTGAACAACTATTGTTTTACGACTTTTGAAAATTCGCAAAAAATATTTTGCTTTTTCATAAAAATTGGCTTGGTCAGCTTATCGATTTGTACGAAGGAGCAATTCTTTTTTTGTAATTTTCAAAAGTCGTAGAACAAAAGTTGTTCAGTTTCATGTCCAGAGCCACAACCCGAGAGGTTTTGCGTTATTTAATTAACACGTTGTATAGTCGATAGCGGTTTATGGAAACATTAGGTACAGCAAAAATAAATCGATCTCTCTATAGTCTGAGTTCTGACCGCAACCGCTGCACTGCGCCAGCGGCGAGACGGGGAGGCCATCGCTCATCATCGCTCCCGGCGGCAACTAGTTTTTGCTCTTTCCTTCCCACTCCCCCACCTCCCCGCGCATACGCGGTCTGACTATAAGTAGCACGGTTTTCAGAAATCGGCAAAAAAATCTACAAACAAATCTAGTTTTGCGGTCCTAAAAAAATATTTACAGGGTTATTTTTGGACCCCTAGCCAAATTTTAATATGTTGCTGAGAACATGAAACCGAACAACTTTCCCAAAGAAACATGGGTCGAAAAACGAGAAAAAATTTTGGTCATCCCATACAAATCCTGCGCCGGCAGAATTGAGTTTGTATGAGACGACCAAAAATTTTTCTCGTTTTTCGACCTATGTTTCTTTGGGAATATTGTTCAGTTTCATCTTCTGAGTAACATACTTAAATTTGGCTAGGGGTCCAAAAGTAACGCTGTATATGCAAACCCTCGTCGCGCGAGTCCTACTCGCACTTGACCGGTTTTTAGGGTTCCGTAGTCAATAAGGAACCCTTATAGTTTCGTCATGTCCGTCTGTCTGTTTCACCCACGCCGACAAACTGGTAAAATAAAATCTTGAAAAAAAAATTTTTAGGGGCACTCACCAACAAGTAAAATGGGGGTGAATTTTTTTTCTTGTGTACCTGCCCCATCGTGTGAGGTGTCATTAGATCGATATTTTGAAAATAATCCGAGTCTGTTAGTACCTATTGGGATCCGTTTGAGAAATATTTGTCTTAAAAGCGTCATTTTTTGTTGGAGTCGAGTGTCGTCGTTCCCCCCCCCCCCCCCCCTGCGAGGTAAACGGATGTTATTGGAAATGTGATAAAAATCACAGTCGTACTCGTAGTATAGTATATATGATGAAATTAAAAGGAAAACTATTAGATTCAGATAATTTTATTCAATGTAGATTCTTTACAGAATACTTATTGAAATTACAGCTTCTTAGCTTCACAGGTTAAAGAGCTATAACCGAAAAATAAATTTCTTTGGGCAGGTATCTTTGAACCCACCAACAAGTTAAAATTTTCGAGAAAACGAACCAAGCGTAAGCTACATACATACCTACATAGTGAAAGCCGCATAATGAAACCTAAGCTTTCATGACTCTAACAAAAGCGTTCTTCTGCTCGTTTAAGGCGTCTTGTTCTTGTCAGAAAATCGGCACTTTGCACACGCAGAACGTTACGCCGCCGCCGAGCGCGCTGTTCAAGGGCCAATTTGAACTGTTCCTTATAGCCTCAGTTAATAAAGCCCTTGCCAAAACAAGAAAACAATTGCTGTTAGGTACATTGTTACGCTTGAAAATAATACGGTGTTTTAGCATAAGTTCCTAGTTATTTGGTTCATATTTAAAGGAGAGTTCTGAACTTGTACAGTCAAGAGCACGTCCAGCATGACACATTGGACTTTGTACTATTCGTACCTTAATAGACATGCGTACTGGAATCGCAGCTGTAGCCGCGTTCCAGTGTCAAGCTTGATCTGCTCTTGACTGTACGGATGTATTCTTTTTAACGGACTTAAAAAAAAGAGGGTTATAAATTCGACCCCTATGTATGTAATATTGTCAAAGATACACAACTTTCACGTACACAGGGTTATTTTTGGACCCCTAGCCAAATTTTATTATGTGACTCAGAACACAAATCTGAACAACTTTCCCAAAGAAACATGGAACGAAAAACGAATTTTGTTTTTGGGTCTCCTATACAAACCTTGCACCAGCAACAGTGGAATTTGTATTGGACAATCAAAATTTCATTGTCCAATACAAATTCCACTGTTGCTTATTCATGATTCTTTGGGAAAGTTGTTCAGTTTCATGTACCTACTGAGTAACATACAAAAATTTGGCTAGGGGTTCAAAAATAACCCTGTAGTATGTTAGTCTATGTATATGAGCTTCTACACAAATATACCTTAACATGTTATGAACCTTAACCTTTCCTTGTTGTGTTTAGGGTTCCGATACCAAAATGGTAATTTTTTCAAAATTCTTTCATGTGCAATTAAGTTGGGCAACTATATTCTAAAACGATTCCAAATTTCAAGTCGATAGCATGAGTGGTTGCCGAGATATAGAGGTGTGACAGACACACGGACAGACAGACAGACAAAGTCGCACCATAAGGGTTCCTTTTTTTACCATTTTGGTATCGGAACCCTAAAAAAGTACCTAATTAAAAAAAATAAACCGACTTCAAGAAATATGAAAGTTTTTGAGGCCGGTGCCAGCCTGAACAACAAAAAACACGAATAGAAAGTTGCATACTCGTACCACGACTAGTGAGCGAATTAAGCGT
The DNA here is from genome assembly GCA_947532105.1 of Athrips mouffetella. Taxonomy (NCBI): domain Eukaryota; kingdom Metazoa; phylum Arthropoda; class Insecta; order Lepidoptera; family Gelechiidae; genus Athrips; species Athrips mouffetella. Next base: position 13,358,456 of record OX383971.1, read on the forward strand.
GCCGCGGGAGCGCCCGGCGAGTGCCAGATGCGAATCACGCGTCGGTATGTAAAATGCCGAATTTAAAAATTACTTACTCGGCATTTTGTAAAATTTAATTTAATTTTACTTTACTTTTATGAAAACTTAGTAACTTACTTAACTCGCACTTGGCCTGGATTTTTCAACGTAACATTATTATTTGCATATAAATAGATACTTTTCCTTCCGCAAGCTTGTATTGTCTGAGTATTTCGGTGACTTTTTAATTTGCAGGCAGATGTATGGTCAAATAAAATGTTAATGATATTTGTAAGAAAGGCGGGCATATTTCTATAGGTAGGTAATAATTTGTGTCTCGATAATGTGCAACATTAAATACGCAACAAATAATGTGCAGCTGATAATTGTCGTCACATGACGCAGATTGATAGTTGCATATTATTTGCTGCGTACTATTCTGCGGCGCATTATCCAAGCGCTTGATAACTGACGTCATATCATTGACCCTGGTATTTGTGACCCTGGTAACCTTCACTAGAGATGCGATTTGTCTACTTTTGACTTTCGAATATGAATCGATTTTGATACGAAAATATTTTATCGAATAATTTCGATTAGGTAAGGCAAATACAACCTAACGAATTTCGAATTTCCATTAGGTAAAGTAAACTAAACACAACCTAACCGAGCCTAATGGAATAGCTTAGGTTGAGTTAGGTTCTCTTGCGACCACAAAGTATTCACAGCTCTATAAAAGAACTTGATCTTTCCCAATCAAGTCGTGGACCATCATGATGCACATTATTTGAGCTCGCTAATAATGTGCTTCAGAAACATTCATCCCCGATTTCACCCCCTTTAACCTTCATTTTCCCGTGTGGTGTCGGCAAAGAATAGTACAAACCCATACATACCCGTGGGTGTCGTAAGAGGCGACTAAGGGTTAACTGGAGGATGGGCAGCAGCATCCTCCTTTATTTGTTACATCTTACTTACTGCGATCACCTACAAACGTGGTCCATGGTGCCAGCCGTAACGCTAACAAGCGAGGTGACTGTGGTACTTCCCCTCCACATTTTTCCAGCAAAAGCTAGAATTCTAGAGGGAGTTCCCTGTCCTGTAGTGGACATTTCATGGGATGTTATGATGAATAAGGTGCAACGTATATTACGCAGCAAATAATGTTCGACTGTATAATTGAAGTCATGATTATCAGCTGCAATATCCAGTTGAAGATGGAGAGGCACTGGCTACACTACGAAACAGCCAAATTGTTTAACCTTTTAATTAATATGTACTTTGTTACTTTTACGATTCATTTATTGTTACTTAGTTCATCATAACATCCCATGAAATGTCCACTACAGGACAGGGAGCTCATTTTTTTGAAATAATGTGGCGGGGAAGTAGGTACCATACACCTCGCTTGTCCGCGTTATGGCTGGCACCATGGACCGCGGTTGTAGGTGACCGCAGTAAGTAAGATGGTATGATACACAGGACGATGCTGCTGCCCATCCGTTACTTAGTTAAGTAATATAAATAATTAAACGAAATAAATGTTCATGGCGGTGCGGTGTACGGACAAATCCTCACGGATTTTTGCTGCACCGGTGTGTAAAAAAATCTTCACACTTCACCTTTTCGGAAAGTACCTACCTAAGACCTTTTTTAAAAATGAGGAAGAATGTACGATTTATTATATCAATATGTATTATTTTTAATCAATATTTTTACTTGGCAACTATATGTACAGTTCTCAAAAAAGACCAGACTATCGTTTTTGGCACCCTGTTAGCAAACACGGTTGCCAATACGGCCAACATGACGAGAGTGACGTGGCCACGCTACGGGGTGCGCTATCGCGGGAGTGAGCGACGGAAATGAAAGCTCGAACGCTAATTGTGCACAATCAACCGGGAGTAATTGCTAATCTGCCTCCGACACGCGCTGTAATCTTACACATACGTCTGAAGCGCTCCAACCGACACGTACCTACCTACACGCTCCGCAACTAATGACTCAAGACAACAACTAAACAGAATTAAGCCTTGTTCTAAATTAATGCTGCTGTTATTCGGATTAATGTAGTCTGACAGCGATTTGGGAATCCTCACAGGATTTAAACAAACTACTTAGAACATGTATTTATTTATCAATATGTTTAGTAGCAACATAACAGAGATAACTGTTTTATCTTACTCAAAGCCCACCTACAGATGGCGCCTTAGGATTTTAAAAATGCTTTAAAACGACAAAAAAACTTAAATCTATTTTGGCCCTAGAAAACCCCCGTATAGTAATTTCATCGTTAACGTTAGAGCTCTTTTCGAGAAATTGGTTACATACATACGTACATATACAACATCACACCTCTTTCCCGTCGGGTAGGCAGAGACCACAGCCCTGCTACGATCTTGATGCACTTCCGTCGCTTCCTTCATCAACCCTTTCATACACACTTGTCAGTTTAGGGTACTTTTAACTTGTTCTTCATTTAGAACATCCTGAATTTGGTACTGGGCCAGTACTGGGATGCTCACCGAGGCTTTCCCCTTCAAACTACTCGAACATGTACATATTTATCAATCCGGTTAGTGTAATTTTGTTTTTGTTTATATTTAAATATCGCTTGTTTAATAGCATAGGATATAAGGATATACAGGGTGTTAATTTTATTGCGTGGCATAGGTCAGGGGCATGATCAGTATCAGTAACTGAACAACTTTTCCTAAGGAACATAGATCGAAATACTATATCGATGTTTGACCTCCTATAGAAACTGCATCAGCTGATAGCGCATTTTGAATGGAATGTCAAATTTATAATTATTAAATTAAAATTAAAATTAAAATGTCTTTATTCAGTCAGAAACTAATCATAATTACAGATTGTTGGGATCTTCTTTTAAGTAGAATATACCTGTGCCAGAAGAACCCGCTCTTCCATATCTATCAATTTATACAAGAATAGTTTATGACCTCAGAGAAAAACTTAATTATATTATATAATAACATAATAGAATGAAATTAAACTAAGCAGTTTTGATGTGAGTGTGAATGTGTGAATGTGAGTGTGGATGTGTGTGTATGTGTGTGTGAATGTGTGTGAGAGTGTTTGTATGAGCGTGCACGAGTGTGTTTATATGTATTACTGTATTTAAATATGTTATTATATTGTGTATGCGTAAGGAGAAGGGGAGAGTTGCCGTTATTTTAAAATTGCAAATATATATATATATTTTTTTTTTTTTATATAATAAGTTGTTCTACCGTGATCCAGCCCCTGAGCTATGGCACGAAATCAAATTAACACCCTGTATATTACTATTACTTATTTATTTTTTCTCGATTAACTCACACAATCGCACAGCAATCACAGATTTCTCTAATCCCAGGCTTTTACTATAGAACACGCTACAATGCTTCAGTAGCATCCGTAGCTAAGGATGTCATTAAGAAAAACCCTGACACTCCGTTGTGGGTCTTTTACTTAAGACATTCTTTTGTTGTAAGCACAAAATTCTCTCAAAAAATCTCTTTGCTGCTCCGGGGTGAAATAAATCCGGCTATTTGCACTTACACAATTACTAGGGGCTGCTCTGCCAAGTAACACAATTTTGTTTCTTTGCCATATTTCAATAGTAGTGCTATCTAAAGTTTTTTCAACAGGATTTAATTGTTCTTCGTTCACGGGGCATTATTTATGTTCTATGAATTCAGTTAATAAAATTATCCCACGTGACTGTAAGCGCGAATTAGCATTATATTATTTTATTTCAATTGTAAGTGACATTTATGGGTAAAAAAATGTACGTAGGTACAAAAATATCTGTAGTTGATTAAAAAAAGCACTGCGCTGTAAGTTATTAAGAGCAGTCCTCAACTACAAGTATAGGTATGGGCAAACTATTTGAACAAAGACCTTGGCTGCGCAGTCGATTTTATATACGAATTTATTGACGTGCGCAAAGCTTCCCCATCACGCGACTATTGTGTAAGTTATTTGCTCGCACTATACCATGGTAGAAATCGTACGAGCAGACTTCACGCACTTCACGCTAAAATAGGTTAAAAGTATTTGAAATTCTCTACTCATCTTCGACGGAAAGTAACTGTAGAAGGAGTGATCCCAAAGGCAGCATTGTGTCGGTCCTACGAGCCCTGCCCTGATTTACATAAATTATGGCCTCAAGGAATGATCTTGTCGGCTTACAATCGCTTAGCCATTCTTTCGCTATGCTAGCGTTATGTGAAAATTTATTTTTCGTCCCAATACATTAACTATAAATAAGTAATAATCCAGTTAATATTTTGTTAATATTTTATGAAATAAACATGTTTTCGCGCGTCACATGCTTTCGTCTTGAAAAATCTTTCTAACTTTCACTTGCAAAGCTTAGATTGTTTTGAAAACAACTATGTAAGTATGTTGTACTTTTACAGTCACTCAAAAAGGTAGTCCTCTAAAAAGCCAAGTATAATTAGCTTGAGAACCATCGGTCAGCAAAAAGGGTCAAATGATCTCTTTACAAGTGCCATCTCTAGCTTCTCTAACACCTGTGAGTAAAGCCTGAAAATGTACGGTCAACCGCTTGTCGGTAGAAACTTTTTCAACTCTATTACCACGCCATAAGGTCTAAAAGTGTTTCTACTGATGTGCGGCCGTGTGTACGTATATGTATTAATTAGATCTGTGCAAAATATTCTGAACCCTTCGTTTTCATTTTAAACTTGGTTTCGTAAGTTGGTATTTCGTGTTTCTACTCGTAAGTATTTCCTATGAAATCCTGGAATTTTGGATGTCACGATAACTTTACCTGACGACATGGCTTGTCACGACAGCAGCTACTCTACCTCTTCCGTCTGATACTCGTAACTCGCTCAAATGTTCACTGTAAACGCGACAATTTTTGTGGTGAGGTGGTAATATTGCCTGTTTTTTGCTTAAATTTTATAGAATTCATTTATTAACCAGTTGCGCAAAATGTCTAATTATATAAAAAACCGGCCAAGTGTGAGTCGGACTCGCGCACCGAGGGTTCCGTATGACTAAGGTAAAAATAACTTTTTAGTTATGGACTATATGGTATATTATATGCGCGCGAGTCCAAGACGCACTTGACCAGTTCTTATTATTTGTTGTTATTCTATAGCTTATGCACTACAAACATACAAATTTTCTCGCTTGTAAGTATTCCTGTTTTTACGATAGAGGTAAAATAAAAAATCTACCAAAATCGCCTAAAAACACGTTTTTAGTATTGAAGTCCTCTCAATTCTTAATTTTTTTTTCTTATTTTTAATATTTGTTGATATAGCGGCAACAGAAATACATAATCTGTGAAGATTTTAACTGTCTTCCTATTACGGTTCATACAGCCCGCTGACAGACAGATTTATCGGAGGCATATTAATAGGGTCCCGTTTTTCACCCTTAGGGTACGTAACCCTTAAATTACAGTAATAGATAAATGAGAGTTTAAACTGTGAAGAAGCTTTGTGTCGCTGCCTGCTAGAGTCCTCTAGGTACAATAGATTTAACGTTAACGTTCCGACCATGACACGATTAAAGGACCATGTCTCCATGGTAACGGCCTCTCTTCGGAATAATAGAGGAAAGCTATATAATGGCCTGCCCGCTATTTATTCGTCCTTATTTGAATTAATGAAATGCCGAGTATCACCACGAAAAAAATATAAATTAAGTTCATATTGGGTCTTTAACCATGAAAATGCCGTTTTGTACCTATGGCGAATTTAAACAAAATTTTCAGTACTAACATTTTTTAATTTTTTTAGGAATCAAAAATCCAAATTTTCAGTATTTTTTAAGCTTGATTGGAAAGACATTAGAGCTTAAGAAGAAGAAGAAGCTTAAATTTAATTTTATCTGTAAAAGAAATAAATCTAATTATGAAATCGGACGACATTTAAGACGAACAATTTTCGAACCTTTAATTTTATATAAGGTCCTAATGAAATAGTGAACATAATTTTGGTATATTACTCAGACCATGAAACTGAACAAATTTCTCCAAAGAACATAGGTCGATATACGAAAATAAATTTTTGACCTCCCATAGAAACTGCAACAGCTGATAGCGTATTTTGTATGGGAGGTCAAATTTGGTTTTTCGTATTTCGACCTATGTTCCTTGGGGAAAGTTGTTCAGTTTTATGGTCTGAGTAACATACTAAAATTATGTTCACTATTTCATTAGGACCTTATATATCTAATTAAAAATTAAAACTTTATTTTATGCGTAAATTAATAACCTTGAGTTTAACTTTCAATTATAAGACAAATGAAAAAATATCTTTATCTTTATTTATTTAATATGATCTCATTAATCTGTAAGAATATTTCGGCAATTTCATAGTTAAAGACCTATTATTAATTTTGATTTTGAACTAAATTGGGAGGCTCAAAAGGCTATTAACAAATAAATAAAAATTTAACATGAACAAACAAATAGTTATGTTAAGAAAATGAAAAAGAAGTAAACAACATAGTAACATTTTTTACGTTTCATACAGTGTAAGGTAAACAAACTTTATTTGCCGCGCGTGTGACGTTGTGACCTCAATTCCAATCCTCGACCGATACGACCCTGCCTACGTCAAAATACGACACAATAACCACTTTAAAAATATTTTGTTTACCCATCCCTTCACTACTATCGATATTGCTTTTCTGTCCGAAAAACTTCAACATGGAAACGAGTGTCTTAAAAAACTTGGTTAATATTCTGAGGATCGTAAAAATAGAATATTTGTGTATTTAGGCTACCAAAATATGTAAATGGTCGACGGACGGTCCCTCTGTGTAAAAACCAGTGCCCTCGTCAAACCCTTATAGAAAGCCGACTCCGTTGAAACAGAATATAAACGAAACAGAATGAGGCAAGCGCAGAGATTATAGAAATACATACTATTTCAGCAATCTTGAGATATCATCCCCCAATAGTGTAGGAAATGAAGCAGTTGACCCCAACATAATTCTCTCAGGCAGATTTTATTTGACAGGATGATAAGGTATCATGAATTTAATGTAAATTCAAAATATCCAAAAAAAAAATAAAGTACCGACATAGTGTATTAGCACATGGTGTAATAGCCCAACAAAGTTTCATCGACTGAGGGTTTAATGCATGGGTGACTCCAAGGAGTCCTGGACTACAAGGAGTGAATTAAGGGATGAAAGTTCGTATGAAAATCCTACGTACACTTTTTACATGAGGTACTTGAAATTTAGATTTTAACTAATAATAAGAAGCAAAGAAACACGTGTTTCAGCAGTTTTCAAATATCAAGGGGGCGAAATAAGGAAAGAAAGTTCGTATGAAAAAATACTCGTACTAACAATTAGGATTCTGGCTAATAAAAAGATAAAATAAACAAATGTTTTAGCGATTTTGAAAAGTTTTTTTTTTTCAAGATTCAAGATCGTTTATTGCAAGCCACATTACAATTAAAAAGATGGAAAATTTAACATACAGGTTTTCATGTGACGCCCTGCAAGGGCACAGCAACATAGAAGAGTTAGCTACTGATACTTAATAATAATATTTAACATTTAACACTATTATAACATTTAACACAAAAAGATACAACATTTGACACAAAATATTAATTCTAACTTTAATAAATATAAGCTCTGAAATGATAAATATCATAATGTAAAGAGGTGTAAAGAGATGTTGAAAATTTTTTATATTTAATTTTATTTATCATCAAAAAACTCTTTAAGATTGTAAAAGCATTTGTCTATAAGGAATTGTTTTAACTGTGTTATAAAAAGGTTTGGTTTCTCTATATTTTATATGGAAGTTGGTATGTGGTTATACACCCTAATTGCTGTATTATGGGGGGGAGTCTTGGATGAAAGTTAATATGAAATTCCTACAGACCAAAAAACGTGCCATAATGCGAGCCGCAAGCTGAGAAGTGTATTAAATGCGCACGAGTCCGACTCCCACTTGACCAGGTTTTATCATCATCATCACATCGTATGGATTACAAGGTCGATGACTGACCTCACAAACTTTGTTGTCAGAGTCGTTGAGCCGCCAAAGGCCTCAGACATGGCTCATAATTATAATTTGTTATTATTCTATAATTTATAATTTACGATAGATCTATAACAAAAAAACCGGTCAAGTGCGATTCAGACTCGCGCGCAGAGGGTTCTGATATATCTATAGTATTTTTGTGAGGAATAAAGTCCATTTTTAGGACCGAAAAACTAAATTTGTTTGTAAAGGTTTTTTGCAGCTTACTAAAAAACTGTTCAATTTAGAAAGATCGTTTTATTTTTGCTGTAATTAATACGTACATAAACTTCTATCGACTGTTATTTATTCAGATTTTTAAAATATGTTTTAGAATGTACCAGTAAAGCCCTTTCATATGATACTCCTCTCAACCTAGTAACCACAATTTGAAAATTTGTCCCCCGTATTCGGACCCCCTTTACATTAATAATCCTAATTCTTTTTGAATTCTATCATATGCAATCAGGTTGGGCAACCATATTCTAAAACTATTCCAAATTTCAAGTAGATAGCATGAGTGGTTGCTGAGATATACAGGTGTGACAGACAGACAGACAGAGTCGCACCATAAGGGTTCATTTTTTTACCATTTTGGTATCGGAACCCTAAAAAGGAACACACGTTTCAAAATCGGGAAATACTGAAAGTGCTTTTACTTATGGGATCTTTTTATGAACTCAAACTTCCCGTGCAAAGCCGGGGCGGGCCGCTAGTAATTTATATAACACTTAAGTATTTTCTTCCTACCTACATGCTACCTATTATTACATTCTTTAGAATCATCATAACATCTCATTTAACGTCCTCTGCAGGACAGGGAACAGGAGGGATCCAGAATTCCAGCTGAAACAATGTAGAGGGGAAGATACAATATATCCTATGGTTTATAATCCCTTAGTCGCCTCTTACGACACCCACGATTATAGATGGGTTGGTACTATTTTTGCGGCACCACAAGGCGCAATTTTTCTTTAGAATACTCGTACGTCATTTTAAAGCCTGAAGCAATAGCATATTTTTCTAAGGAATAAAATAAAATAAATTAACCCAAAATAATTGAACAAGGGTTTACATGACACAACATACTTAAGTGTGATGAAACTATTTAACGCTAAGCAAAGTGCCGCGTCGTCCTCACACCCTCGCGTTTGCTCTCCGGGCCCAGAATATCACAGTTTTAACCGTAATTTTCTGCTTCTCATGATCACGACCCGACGTTCGTGGAAATTATATTGTAAAGCTATCCAAAAATACACTGGAGCGCCACTCTTCCTGACGGAAATCAAGTATCAAAATATTACGCCTTTGTTACTTGTCCTACGCCTGGAGATTCAAATTATGAGATCCTTTGGAGTCAAGGACTGAATATTTTGTAGCGATTATATTCTTTTTATAAAGGGTTGTGGGTGGATATTAAAAACAAAATGTCAAACAATATAAAGATGAGAGAAACGCAGTGGTTGAAGGAACAGCACTCCTAATATTAATTATAGCTAACTTTAAAGAGATGAAGCATTGGTTCTAACATTTTGCTGCTTAAGAAAGTTTACACGAAATACCTGCTTCAGCCAGGTACAAAACTGAAATCGAAAAGAAAACTTTTTGTACTGATATACGTTAACGATTTATTTATAAAATCAATAAGTTTCTTTAATCTAAGAAAGACCTTGACGCTTGTGATCGATCGGTATATGAAAATTACAAATAGATTCCTGGTTCAAATATTAATATCTCAAGTCTATTTATTTATACAGTTTTTCTTACATTTTACGTATAAAAATGGGGTACTTTTCCACCAATCACGATAGTCAGTTTGCCAAGGAAAAACACCATAAAAAATGTGAGACAATTTAAAATAAATGTTACTACTCTGTTTGTTAACTTGACCGAACAAGCTATGTCATAATAGCCCGGCGGCCGGCGCAGCAGAAAAGCCTAACTTTCAAAAAAATTTAACAAACGCACTTTGTACAGAAGAGGACACATAGTCGATTCGAAAACGTCAGGTCGGACCAACCAAGACATATTTTAAATCAAGCTATAATTTCGCGTCGTCGCCATTTTAGACGAAGTAAAATGTACATATTTTGTGGCACCATCAATTTAGTCGGACACCACAAACTGACAGGCTTGAAGCAGGCCGATTACAATTTTTAAGCTTTGCTACGAGTAAGTGGTTAGAAGCCTCACAGAGTAGTTTTGTTAAATTTTTAGATGAGGTATTTTAACCGGTCCAGAGGCATAACTGCAGAAAACGTGCCAAGTTGCGCCGCGGCCGACCAGACGTTTTCGAATCTACTTAGTGCGTTTGTTACTTTTTTTGTAAGGTAGGCTTTTCTGCTGCCGGCCACCGGGCTATAACAAAACATACGGACAAAGGTGTGACATTATAGCATCCTCGCCTCGTCCTCATTCGGTATATCCCGGATTAACCGCACCACATAACGTGCCGAGCGTACGACCACAACATCATATGTGTATATAGGAATAACCCCGCACCTAATCAACGTTATACCGACGATATCATAGCTATTACCTGCAGATGTCTTCCCAAATACATCGGCAGGTAATGAAATCTACTCGCTCGGAAAATAGAAGTGTTCAGCTTTATTTCGAGTATCTCTATCGCCAGGTATACAAACAAACACAAAAAGATAAGCCAGTGATCTACTCAATGAAGAATCGAGGACACATTTAAGAGTCATATTACCAGGCAAATGTTTCTTTCATTTCATAATTGTTTCTCAGTCTGAAGGTTAATACAATTCGTATGGAGAGTTGTCGCGTACAAATATAATTCCAGTTAGCAGCAGAGTTTGAGCGGGGGGGGGATGATTCAAGCACCTCTCAAAGCTTCTCTCAGAGTCAAACTGCGGCGATACTCGACTCGACTGCTTACTCATGTGTATTACGTAATTAAGAGATGCTTTGTGGAAACTAGACTCTTACTAAAGCCGACCTAGGGGGCCGTAAGTTGAACTAGACACTTGGATAAGTAGGTAATTGCTAGTAACCTTATATCAAGACCTGAATAAGATGCTATTAATTTAATTGTATATCATAGAACCAGAGGATTGACAGCAGCGTCTTCGTACCGTCGCAATACTAACCAGCGTGGTGACAATGGCACTTGCATCCAACCAAATAAGTAAACATTTTGCTATGAAATTCCGGAGGGTGGTATGAAAATCTTGAGAAGTAGTGGACGTTTTGCGGGTTTTAGTGATAATGATGATGCGTACCGAAACAACAAGGCAATAAAAATTTACAAAATACAAATGTATTAGTTTGTACGCTACGAAATGTCACGAAGCGGCTCCGTTGCCAACTCGTAGCCTCAGTTCTTTGAGTAAAAAAACCTCACTCGAATTCTGACCAGTTATGATATAAGCGTCATCAGAGCAATGGTTAGCCTTACCAAAGCGTAGCACACCATGTAATCAGACATTTCAGGCCACCAAAATGACCTCTATCTGACATGACATAATGACCGCTACCTACTAGCCGTGATTGTATATACCAAAATATGGAAACGCTTAAGTTATTTAATGCCACTATCGGTCACCCATACGAATCCTCAGCCAACATTGCTTGACTTTTGTGATCTTAACATATCCATTTGGCCAAGAACGCTTCAAATGGCCTTCATACCTACTAGGCGTACAGCTAAGAAAATTATTAGCAATTTTCGGCTTCATTACAAAAGGGTATTAATTTTTGACATTGGAATGTAAAATCTATTAAAATAGCTGTTACGAATAACATTTTCCTACTTTATTGTTCCTTATTTTCTTAGCATGCGTTTAACTGTGACAGTTAAATAGTACTTACAAAATCAATCATGAAAACATTGAAGGCTACGTACCGTACACGTGTAAGACCGGACTGAAGCCGATCAGTAACTGAGAGCTAAACGAAGCCACATCATTAAATTGCCAAATACCTTCAAACAGAGAACCTTTCAAGGGTATTAATTTCCAATAGGTACTCGGAGAGTCGGAGATCCATCCAATATTTTGATTACTGATTAATTTGCCTACACAAATGTCAAATGTCACAGCGAAATGTTGAAACTAGGGATTATTTTTACACATGATGTTTTATTTAATGCTGTACCTGTGAATCTATACTTCCCTAAACTTTCATAAAAATCCCAATAAAACGAACACCTTATAGACTAGGATGAAATTTCGTAGGGTCAGAACTTAAACTGTCTGACAATAAAGTTTTTCTGGGGTTTTGAACAACGCAGAATTCAAAAATCAATGTTGTCAAGCCGAAATCCTACTAGTTCAAAAAAGACAAAAAATAACCTAGGCTAAATTACAGCGGGAGGTTTCTTGTTTTAAAAGTGTTCCTTAGATCTCCCTGAACATATCTAGAAAATTCTCCGTTGATCCCATGTACGCTCCCCCTCCCCACCCTCCAAAGGGTCCCTGATTTTAGGTATTTTTATTTCATTTATCTCAGAAACGGTTAAAGGTAGATCAAATTTGTTTAATCAATCAATCAATCATAACATCCCACTAAAGTAAAATTTTATAAAATTACCAACCAGTTGACACCGGTTTTACGAGTATTTCAATGTGACTTACAATTATTGAGTACCTACCTCTTAGCAAGCTGCTGGTAATAGTTGTCTAAATGAGTAGGATTTCGAACATTTTGGTTTTGAACATCACAGAATTCAAAAATCTATGCTGTCAATTCATAATCCTACTCATTTGGAGTACTATTACCAACAGCTTGCTAATAGGTAATCAGTAGTAAATGCAAACTTAACTCTATATTTCAGATACAACACACGCAAACCTTCCGTACAAACCTGTAGGTACGAGTATATAAGTAAAAGTTATGGTATTTTTATTGATTTTTTTTTATTATGTGATGTAACTAAAAATTTAAGGTTTTCATGTGTCCTATAAAATGTTTTTCATGCCTAATTTCAAGATTCTAGGTCGACTGGAAGTATCCTTTAGGTTTTGATTCCCTTGCGAGTAGTTGCGAGTTACAAAATATGCGGCTTAAATTTCTGTTTCTTTTGATTGGGTTGACATAGAAGTTTGATTTTATTACAGCATAAAGATATTATAGACCTAGGTATTTGATTTGAATTTCAATTTATTATCTCTACGCGTTCATGAGTAATAAATAAATAATAAATAAAGATTTTAAATAAACTTTTTATTAGGGACACCAACAGTTAATTTCAAATATGGGAACGCAGAAAGGTATACTAATTAACCAATTATAGGTATCCACGGGCTTCACTCTAAGTATTCAAACGTATTATATTATATACTACTCAAAACAAAATAAAATAGGAATAGAGTAGTAAAAATATTTTTATTATATGCTGTAACTAAAAAATTATGCTTTTTCGCAATTTTTTTCTTTATTTGTGCTATAATACGTTGCTTCGTACCAAATTTCAAGATTCTGAGTTCACGGGAAGTACCCTGTAGGTTTTGATTCCCTTGCGAGTGTCGAAAAACTCAAAAATTTGCGGCATAAACGGCTGTATCTTTTGGTTGCGTTGGCTTAGAAGTTTGATTTTTTCACAGCTTTAAGGGACAGTAGATTTGAGTATTTGATATGAATTTCAGCTTGATATCTCCACGTGTTCCTGAGAAAAAGGGTCGTGACAGACGGACGGACAGACAGACAGACTGACCAAAAAGTGATCCTATAAGGATTCCGTGTTTTCCTTTTGAGGTACGGAACCCTAAAAAGGTGTCAATAGGTTGGTAATTTTATAACAATTAAATTAACGTTAACGATTTTCATCTATCTTTAACCGTTTCTGAGATTAATGAAAAAAACTAAAATCAAGGACCCTTTTGAGGGTGGGGAGCGGGGAGCGTACATGGGGTCAACGGAGAATTTTCTAGGTAAGTTCAGGGGGACCTATAGAACACTTTTATAACAAGAAACCTCCCACTGTAATTTAGCCAGGGTTATTTTTTGCCTTTTTTGAACTAGTAAGATTTCGGCTTGACAACATTGATTTTTGGATTTTGTGATGTCCAAAACTCCATAAAACCTTTGTTGTCAAAAATGGTCCCATTATAGTTCTGAGAAAATTTAATTATTACTTATCTCCTACTCTATTAAGCTTGTCGGCCGGGATGTCGATTCCGTGGACCGGGTGCAGACTAGGAATAGCATGCGCTCCGACAGAATATTTTTTAAATCCAATGCTCCTGGGTACCGGTATAGTACCCATGCATGGCCACTTAAGCAACCTATCGAGCTAGCTCTAAGCTAGCTAGCTTGCTTAGCTCGACCTAGCTCCAAGTTTTATATTTCTCAGAATGCAAGGCCTGTTTAGGCCTTGTTACCTTTGTTTACGGTATCGGGTACCCGGCACTCGGGATTTCAACTGAGGCTGGTTCAAAGTGTAATTTAGGCGTATTCTGGCGAATTCTATTCAAAAAAATATTTGGGTACCACCGGTCACCAAGTGCGCGTGAGTAGACGAGTCATTGAAGCATGAGCACCCAGAGAGCTTTCTGAAAGACTACGCTCCTGTTATTAGTTTGGATAGTAGAGAAAGGAACAAAAAAGTTAAAATTAGCGAACAATGACGGCACTGGAGAACCCTCTGAAATAATCAGGTAATGAAAAACTCCCTATCACAAGGTGTTATGTGTTTAGCGCCTGAATAAAATATAGAACCATGTAGAGTAGTGAGTCAATGAAAACCGTCAGAATTATACGTTCATGTTGTGCGAATGGCGAGGCAAAGGGTGCCACTTTAATAATAGCTGTCAACGAGCAGAGGCCGCAGCTAGCATCCTCGAGAGCGCTTCATGTCAGCTTGAACCGCACACTTCCAGGACGCCACAGCCTTTAAAACATGAACAAATTGCTACGTCCACCACACGCCAAACTCTATACAAGGAAAACTGTGCATGGACCAAATTTTATTTGGTCCAATGCTATTGGACCAAATAAAAATTGCTTCTAAGTCTGGCTTGAAAACAAAATTGAAAAAATGTATTCTAGATAAGCAAGGGCAGTCAACAGCGCGTCATGCTTGACACTAATGAGAGGAATTAGAAACGTATAAGTTCCACTGTGTCAAGCTTAACTTGCTCCTGACTGTACCTATAGGTTAAGTTAGTATTTATTATGTAAAACGCATGTTAGGTTAGGGAAAGCTATATAGTTTAAAAATATCTACAGTCTGAGGTAATAATATAAAAACCGGTCAAGTGCGAGTCGGACTCGCGCGCCGAGGGTTCCGATATACCTATAGTATTTTTGGAAGCAATAAAGTCCATTTTCAGGACCGCAAAACTAAATTTGTTTGTAAAGGTTTTTTGCAGATTTCTGAAAAACTGTGCAACTTAGAAAGATCGTTTTATTTTTGCTGTAAAGTTTATATAAACTTCTGTCAACTGTAATTAATACAGATTTTTCCTTACTCAAACTTCGGAGATAAGGGGGGGGGAATGGTATTTTTCTTGACATTTTTCATCATAACTTTAAAACTAAGAAATTTAAAAAAATACAAAAATATATTTTAAAATGTACAAGTAAAGCCCTTTCATATGATACCCCACTCGACCTAGTAGCGACAATTTGAAATTTGGCCCCCCCTATTTTGGCCCCCTTTATATTAATAATCATACTTTTTTAAAAAATTTTTCTTGTGCAATTAAGTTGGGCAACTATATTCTAAAACTATTCCAAATTTCAGGTTGATAGCATAAGTGGTTGCTGAGATATAGAGGTGTGACAGACAGACGGACAGACAGACAGAGCGGCACCATAAGGGTTCCTTTTTTTTACCATTTTGGTATCGGAACCCTAAAAATGATGTATGAGCGCAACGCCTATAAACTATTGCATAGTTTGGCGAAGATTTAACTTAAAATACAGATTGTAGTTAATGAAATAAATAAAAATAAAAAAACAGGGTGTGGCTTTATT
Organism: Athrips mouffetella; assembly: GCA_947532105.1. Taxonomy (NCBI): domain Eukaryota; kingdom Metazoa; phylum Arthropoda; class Insecta; order Lepidoptera; family Gelechiidae; genus Athrips; species Athrips mouffetella. The sequence continues at coordinate 13,374,432 of OX383971.1, forward strand.
TATAACGAACTAGCTCGCGGCTTCGCCCGCGTGAAATTTCGGACTATAACCTACACATCAGCACTGTTTGCTGCTGGTGTATCAAATATACCAACTCTGAGTACATCAAATCAGTAACGCGTTTTAGTTGTGAAAGCTCAGGTAGCACAAGCAAATACACACGCGTAATTTAGACAGCGTGTATAGGAAATGTGTGATAATACTAATGGGTGTGAATCTGCCCATGAAACTGAACAACTTTTCTCAAGGATCATTGGTCGAAATACGCAAAACCAAATTTGACCTCCGATACAAAATGCGCTATCAGCTGATGTGGTTTCTATGGGAGGTCAAAAATTGATTTTAATCTATGACATATTTTCCTTGAGAAAAATTGTTCAGTTTCACGGATAGATGCACACCTTTAGTAATATCACACCATTCCGTTACACGCTGTATATGTAACAGTCCGTCAGGTGCCGGCAAAGGATAGTACCAACCCATCTCTACCTGTGGGTGTCGTAAGAGACGACTAAGCCGCTTTCTGTGTATCGTACCATTTTACATGCTGCGGTCACCAACTACAGCGGTTGCCAGCCGCAACGCTTACAATCGTGGTGACTATGGCAAATCCCCTCCAAAGTACCAGTAGTCCACTTTCCTTGTCCTGCAGTGAACGTTTCACGGGATGCCATGATACCGGCAATTTTTTCACCGGCAATCTGTAAAATTCAGGCATTTAATACAATGCCTAGGCAATAATGCCTGGTATGTTTAGTCATTGCGTAAAATAGTCTTAATATTATTATCCATTTCATACTTTGCCTAGGTATTGTATATGTTACCTGCCAAACCCGATTTTAGACCAAACTAGTTTTGCCTAGGCCAAACCAGTTTGACCTAGGCTGTACTGTTGGTTAGGTTAGGTTAGGTTATCTGTTAACCCTTGCACTAGAAACAAGTCTTTTCTGGTGCAAGGTTAAACAGATAACCAAACCTAACCTTCACAACATATTTCGGTTTGGCCTAGGCAAAACTAGTTTGGCCTAAAATCGGGATTGGCCGGTAATATATATACAATGTTTAAAATAACTACATTTTGGTCTGTCCATGTTCGGTCAGATTAGGTTAGGGAAGAGGCTAGGTTAGGTTATGTTTGATTTAACATTTAGTTATAATAATGATATAAAGGTTGTAAGGGACGGTGTACCGAAAACTGAAAGGGTGGGTTCAGTCAACGAAACTGAACCACTTTCCCAAAGTAACATGTTTGGGAAATGAAAAGAAAAAATGGCTTTTCCATACAAACTGTTTGATCAAAGTGAGCAATTTATATGAAAAGGTCAAAAATTTTTTTCATTTCCCAAAAATGTTTCTTTGGGAAAGTTGATCAGTTTCGTTGACTGAGCACGCCCTTTCAGTTTTCGGTACACCGTCCCCTATATTTTGCGTCTTGTGATGGGCCTCAAGGGAACTGCGCCCGTCGAACACAATGTAATATGTAAATTATTATGAAGCTGTTCGAACTTACATTAAACTACTATATTACCTTAATCCCTTAGTAGGTAAAGTTAGTTTCTGTAGTGTTAGATAGTTAATGAAACAAATGAAGGTATGTGGTAAAATCAAAATTGGAGGTAGATAATACCGTCGCAGGCCAATTTTATAATTCGCCGCTTACAAACGGGCGGCAAATTGTAAAATGGCGTCGGTAGGCTGTAAAGTTTGTTAACCTAGGTGAACAAAATAAAGATGAGGTTATCTTGCGACCAAATTAATAATATTTGAATGAATTACGCACTGTTAACGGTTAATTTCATGAATTCTCGTCGTTTTGCATAATACCTAGATATTATGTCAAGTGGCGAAAATCATCGAAAATTGCTCTAACGATTTTCATGAAATTTTCTAAACGTGGGATTTGGGGGCGAAAACCCATCTAGCGAGGTTTCATTTCTGGGAAAATTCCACGGGAAAATTTGTTTACTCCGGTTTTTTGAACATTTCTTGAAAAAGGCGCGTTTCAGAAACCCTACAGCGCCATCTGTTAGTGAGCTTTGGTTAAGGTTATATAGACTCTATATTATAGAGCAAAGTTCAGTGCCCGGTTACTTTTAGGTAGTGTACGGAGATTTGGATCTGACTGGCCTTTACCAACTTTATGATACAAATCATCCGGCCACCGATTTCTTCCGGTCATTGTAGTGAAACTATTTATACTTAACACAAATAAAATGTGCGTCATTTATGACCTAGATTTATGTCGATGTGTGAATGTATCTTCTTGTTGTCTAATATTTGACCCCACTTTTGCTGTTGACCGTACTTTAATACGAAAGAACAGTGAACAAAGACCTTCCGTTTCCTTCGCCGCCAAAAGTATAGCAGGCATAAAATAATTATAGGGCTGTTGTTAGTCGGCAGGGCTCCAGCGGTTCAATCAGCGAGATGTGATCGCCTTCCGAATCGCTAATGAAGTGTGAACGCCTGCCTCTTACAGATTCCACTCAATATACTCAACGGACCGCACATAGCCACCACGCAGGGTATAGATTACAGCTTTCGAGGGGTAAACTAAATGCTAGTACGCTTTGCTACTTCTAATTGCTGTGTTACTTGTTCTGATAGAGGCTCCAAATTGATTCATATGAAGCTATTTAGCATGCTAAAGACATGTGAATTATCAAACCACAATACTGGCCCACAGACTTATACACATATATTGTTAGTGTAGTAAATAAAAGGTGATTAATATTGTATAATGATGGTATGGTATTTGAATAAAAATTTCAACTTAATGTAAATACGAAAATAAGAATCAGCCACCACTCCTGCCGGCTTAGCACGCTGCAGTTTATTTATACAGACTTTAAGCATGGTCACGTATTTTTGACATCCGAGCAGCTACTTGTAGCGACGACGTCGTAGAACCGTAGTAGTTTCATAGCAGTGTGCCGTCTGTTATGCTAGACTTATTTCGTAACGGGGGTTCACCCTCGTTGTTTGGTTAAGGATAAAAAGATTATGTAACAAGCTAAATCTCTAGTTATGAATAAAAAATATAGAAATAAAACAGGGAAAATATCTTAAACTAGAGCGCGTAGGTAAGTTGTGTGGTAAACAATAAGTATGTAGGCATACGTTAAACATTTCTAGTTCAGGAAACTCGAGTAGTTACATAGTAATAATATTCGTAATAATGAACTTTCTCTTGTAATATGCCATTGGGGAGTTGCCACTAACTTTAAACACAATTAGGACGGTAGATTATTGCAATGATTACACAACAAGATGGATGGAAGTTCAGAAGCTGCGAATGCGATGACGTACATTCATCATTATGTCAAAAATGGCTTTAAAAAATTGGTGTTCAACCTTTTAAGGGCTTATTGTGGAGGCTAAATGTAACAACTTTTGCTCTACAATTTTAGGAAATACACGAATTATTGTTTTTTACTCCCTACACAAAATGATTAGGTGATCGGTATTGAATTAATTTGAATTGAATTGGCAATGAATTAAATTGTATGAAAAGTCGTCTTTTTTTTGCGAATTTCTAAAAGTCATATAACAAATTTCACTTTCACCTGTCGTTTTGCCCATGTTGAGTGACGCACGCTAGCAAAGTACTTATAGGAGAGTGTAGGATGTATGTAGCGAAATTGATCCGCTTGTAGGGAGTTTAGTGGGTGTGTTTATGATAAAGTTGCCAGCTCGTCGACCATTGCGGATGAAGAGGGAATTTCGAACAAATCCCTTAAAGACGCAATGGTACGCCAAAGACTGCAGAATGCAGATTTAAGTAACGACAAGGAATCGATCTTTTTATCACAGCGTAATGTAAATATTTTAAATAGCTGTTAGTCGTTAAACTAACACTAATCACACTAAGTAATGGTCTGCACATACCGCCCCCGCTTCGCCTCGTAACGCAGAAACCCGTAAAAGTGTCAAATCATTAACCGTAATTGCTTTTCCGTTTTTCAAACTTGTGTCTATTCCCTATTTCGTAAAGTTTGGCTACACGCAATTAAGGTGTTTAAGAATGTTGCCTATAGTTTCTCGATTTACTTTGTGGGATTGAAGTAAAATTCGACGATAAAAACAGAAACTATCCCTAAACAGGGAATAACAACCCTGAAAGGCCCATAACACCTTTAATCTGCCCATGAAACGTTTCCAATAGGTCGAAATATGAAAAAAGTCGGCCAAGTGCTGGTCGGACTCGCGCACCGAGTGTTCCGTACCACCACATAATCATAATTGTATTAGTTCAAATTTCAGTAAGTTACTGTGCTAGATTTTTTAGTCCTGACACGCGAATGACTAGATTTATTTGTTGTTATTTAATAGCTTATGCACTATAAATATACCAATGTTCACGTTTGTAAGTGTTCCTGTTTTTAAGATAGAGCTAAAAAACAGGACAAAAATCACCTAAAAACAGGTCTTGAGTATGGGAGCCCCCTTAATTTATTACTTTTTATATTTTTTGTCTTTGTTGTTATAGTGGCAACAGAAATACATAATCTGTAAAAATTTTAACTGTCTAGCTATTATTGTTCATGAGCTCAAAGTACAAAGTAGTTTGTAAGAACAGCTGACTTTGGTGGCATCTTATTCCTTTGTTTATAAATATTTTTTAAAACAAAAAATACAGTATTTATTTACTCAACGAGCTCTAAACAACGATACCCCACTCGATGGGATGGGTAATTTTTTTTACGCTCCCCTCTTTAGTTGTTTGGGAGCCCCCCTTCATTTTTAACTTTTTAGGGTTCCGATACCAAAATGGTAAAAAAATGGAACCCTTATAGTGCGACTTTGTGTGTATGTCTATTTGCACGTGAAAGAATTAAAAAAAAAATCTAATTATTAATGTAAAGGGGGCCCGAACAGGGGGGCAAATTTTAAAATTTTCATAACTAGGTTTAGTGGGGTATCATATGAAAGGACTTTACTTGTACATTCCAAAATATATTTTTGTATTTTTTATGATTCTTAGTTTTGAAGTTATGATAAAAAATTACAAACAAAAATATCATTCCCCCCCTTATCTCCGAAGTTTGTGAAAGGAAAAATCTGAATTAATTACAGTTGATAGAAGTTTATGGAAATATTACAGCAAAAATTAAACGATCTTTCTAAGTTGCACAGTTTTTTAGTGATCTGCAAAAAACCTTTACAAACAAATTTAGTTTTGCGGTCCTAAAAATGGACTTTATTGCTTCCAAAAATACTACAGGTATATCGGAACCCTCGGCTCACGAGTCCGACTCGCTCTTGACCGGTTTTTTATTTTTAGTATTATTTTGTTGTTGTAGCGGCAACAGATATACACAATTTATGAAAATTTCAAATTTCATGAGATACAGCCCGCTGACAGATATTCAGACATCGGAGGCATATCAATAGGGTCCCGTTTTTCACCCTCTGGGTACGGAACCCTAAAAAGAACAACTTCCCTTAGAAACTGGGGTCCTTTACCCTTTCTGTTACACCTTGTTTAAAGAACAAATGAAACTGAAAAAAATCATAGAAAGCTATCTGAATAACGTCAGCGACGTGAACGCATATGTCCGCGACGGACAGTAAAATGTATGAAGCCTTTACAGTCCATTCAGTGCGTTGCAGAGCGGATAACTCCGCATTAGACTGAACGGACTGTATTTAGGCTTCGTACATTTAACGGTCCATCTACTCCGCGTCCACGTCTCGAGCTAATCCTGTAAAAGAAGGACATAGATTACTCATTCAATAAAATAAATAAGAAATTGGTATACCAGCTTATGTCTCAATTTGTTGTTTTATCAACTGGCGTTCTTACCCCCTATAATTACCAACCATGCCCATCGATCTACTCAAGAATTGGTCCCCCTTTCGCCCAGTAATAAGCGAGTATCTGATCACGTCAAACCTGAACTAACGCGTCCATTTATTGATTAATTCACAATACATAACTGAGTGAACCTCTAAGGACCGAGACTTGGACCCGGCCGAGAATAGAGGCGGTGTGGGAGTTCGCTTGATGGACCTTTGTCCGTCAGTGCGGTATTATCATAACGTCAAATTGTCCACCGCAACTGGCTTTCATAGAAGTATCTATTAATTGTGTTTGGATTTATTCAGGGTTAGGGTTTTTTCAGGGTTATTGTTCGCTTATTTATTATATTATTTCCACATAACCACCACTAGCACAAGAACGAGTAGTCTATTCAAAAAGTAGTTTTTCAGAAGTGCAGGGAGCTAAAGCATATACATTTCATATCGTGAGAGCGAAGTGTGTGCGGCAGCACAGGTCCTGGCAGAATTGCCAGCATCGCAGCAAACTACCTTTTCGCTACCACAGTGCACAATAAAAATATGAATTTATATATTGTAAAAGCGAATAAATAAATTTAATTATTACTATTGACAACAGCCTTTGCGGTGTAGTGGTTAGAGCGTTCGGCTCTCGATCCGGAGGTTCTAAGTTCGATTCCCGGTCACAGATTAAATAATAGTAAACCGGTGTGGAATCCGTCAAAAATCACTTTGTGCGATATCTCCAGTTTGGTTAGGATATGCAGGATGATTAACCAGATCGTCCGAACATTAAGATGATGCTTTTTTCGGAAGGCACATTAAGCCGTTGTTCCCGACTAATGGGAACATGCATGATTTTTTATATTTAAAAAAAATATTCTCATTCATGTAATAAAAGGTTAAGTAAAACAATTTTTTGAATTACTATGAAATTAAAAAAGATATAAGCCAGCGAAGATTTGTTTCTGTCTCTTTCTAGCAAAATGAAATTTAACACGGAGTTTGGCCGTAGTGAACTTTGACGTCACTATTCATATCGGATCTCTCTGTCTATAATCCGTTCCACGAGTCAATGCAAAAGCTTACCAACACATTTTGCAGCCGTAGAACCAGACAAAGTATGACGAACCAGACGAACCAGAGTATATATAACGGAAAAAATAACAATGTCTTACAAACTTGTTTTTAGGGTTCCGATACCAAAATGGTAAAAAAAAGGAACCCTTATGGTGCCGCTCTGTCTGTCTGTCTGTCTGTCCGTCTGTCTGTCACACCTCTATATCTCAGCAACCACTTACGCTATCGAGCTGAACTTTGGAATAGTTTTAGAATATAGTTGCCCAACTTAATTGCACATGAAATTTTTTTGAAAAAAGTATGATTATTAATGTAAAGGGGGCCAAAATAGGGGGGGCCAAATTTCAAATTGTCGCTACTAGGTCGAGTGGGGTATCATATGAAAGGGCTTTACTTGTACATTTTAAAACATATTTTTGTATTTTTTTAAGTTTCTTAGTTTTCAAGTTATGATGAAAAATGTCAAAAAAAATACCATTCCCCCCCCCCTTATCTCCGAAGTTTGAGTAAGGGAAAATCTGAATTAATTACAGTTGACAGAGGTTTATGTAAACTTTACAGCAAAAATAAAACGATCTTTCTAAGTTGCACAGTTTTTCAGAAATCTGCAAAAAACCTTTACAAACAAATTTAGTTTTGCGGTCCTGAAAATGAACTTTATTGCTTCCAAAAATACTATAGGTATATCGGAACCCTCGGCGTACGAGTCCGACTCGCACTTGACCGGTTTTTTTCTGACAGCTTTAGCTGATTACTATTGATCATGGAGCACAATAGCCTTGATATAGCTGCAAAATGTGTTGGTAAGCTTTGGCATTGACTCGTGGAACGGACTATAATAAGCGCTTAATTAATAGTTTTAAATGCTTATGTCGGCCGTATTTATTAGCCGATTAAAGTTTTAATTTAACTTTTAGTCATCTCTACTATGGTATTTACATATTTTGTTAATAAATGCGACTAAAAAAAATTATGCATGTTCCCTATTAGGGAGCTCAACAACTCTGACATCAGGGTTTGTGAGGTTGGTCATCGACCTTACTACCCACACAATATAATTATTATAATTATTATTTAGGTAATGACCCACTTACGAGGCCACAGTTTAAAGCAATTACTAGATAAATGTAAGGTAAACACAATTTTGTAAATGTAATAAAAGCAAATATTTGTACCGTTAATAACTTAATTTGGCAAAGGTTGAAAGGAAGGGTAAGTTTACAAAATAACCCGAGCCCTTTAACCTCGAATGCGGATGAGCATCAATTAAGCAGGAATACGCACCCAGGATTACGGTTGTAGCTGCGTGTACCTACCTACCCACTGCCTACTGCCCCTACAGAGTTTTAGGGACAGATTGGCAAAATCTGAACGTCCATGATTGATCAGCCAACAAATCTAAACATCTTTTCTCACAAAATATATCACCAAAAATGAAAATAACTGGACTCTCTATGTACTAATTATAGGTTTTTTGGAAGAGCTGCGTTGATTAACAAAGGTTTTTATCTTTATCTTACACCCAATACAAACAAACAAAATTTTGTTCGATTAAAACAAAATCTCAAAAGCAGGCGGAAAAACACAACGGAAAAATACAGGGTGTAATAAAAAGGGTATACCAACCCTGGAAGATATAAATCTGCCCATGGAACTAAACACTAGGTCGAAAAACGAAAAATAATTTTTGACCTCCCATAGAAACTGAGTGACCTAGCTGATAGCGCATTTTGTACAGGATATAAAAAAAATCGTGTTTCGACATATGTTTCTTAGAAAATGTTGTTCAGTTTTATGGGCAGAATCACATCCTTCAGGGTTGATATAAACTTTCTTTGACACCTTGTATATCGCAAAACAACATCAGACAGGCCCAGGTTTTCTAGTAGCCCTTGGACTTTTAAATTCTAAAAAGGTTAATGTTTTTGTGAAATTCGTGTAAATTGAGTCTTTTTTATAGATACAGAAGAAACCCTAGTGACCCACCAAAATAATAAGTAAATTTTAATTTTTTCTAGTAGGGAAACTGGGGACACTTGATAGACCGTAAGGGCACTGCATGTTATCCTACGTCATCTAGTACACGAAATTTGCAACTTTGTAGCGATAGTAGTGGCCTAATAGGTCCACAAAACGTTGGTCTGCCAATCCGAAACCTGGCAGGTTTTGTACAGTTGGAGAGAAAAGTGGTTAAATGACAGATTACACGAATGAAATCTATTCGTAGAAATAGAAGGTACCTATACAAGTAAAAAACAATAGGTCTGCCTTGCTTCCTCTTGGCAGTTTCGCTAGTCGGACCACAAATGTGGTCGGATGTGATTAGACCACAAATTTGGTCGGACTGGCGAAACTGCCAAGAGGATGCAAGGCAGACCTGTTGTTTTTTACTTGTATAGGTACCTTCCATTTCTACGAATAGATTTCATTCGTGTAATCTGTCATTTGACCACTTTTCTCTCCAACTGTACAAAACCTGCCAGGTTTCGGATTGGCAGACCAACGTTTTGTGGACCTATTAGGCCACTACTATCGCTACAAAGTTGCAAATTTCGTGTACTAGATGACGTAGGATAACATGCAGTGCCCTTACGGTCTATGATCACCCCTTTTGTTTTTCGGACCTAGTTTTAAATTTAACCTAAAACAACATTTAAAAAGTTCAAATAAGCCAGTTGTTTACTTTCCCAGTCACTTTAGTAAAATTTAAAACTGGGTTTTATACCATATGTCCCCTATATTAGGATGACTTGATTCACTCCATAAGGATGACTTGATCCGGGGGGAATCAAGTCGTCCATATATGGGAGACTTGATATTTTCATACATTTGCCATACATATTAGGTTTTATAACAAAAATCGAAAATATCATTAAATTAAATTTTATTTTCATAACACTTTGTTTCTGCATCTCAATAGACAACTTTACAGAAATATAAACTTATTATATATATTTTGAATGCTGTTCCTAAAATAAACCTAAACATAATGATTATTTTAATTAAAATGTAATTTTGAAATTTTTGGACTTAACGTAACTTTTTCATTTTTAATCGGTATTTTAATCAATTATACAAACATATAACAATCATTCAAACTAAATTACCAAACTTTTGAACATTTAATCCGTCTAAGGGAGACTTGATCAGGAGGGACCAAATCTCCCTTTTTTTGGTGTCATGTCTCCCCATTCGTATTCGAAAGCAAACGTGTCTTAACTAAAATAGTCACTTTTGGTTAACCATAAAAAAACCGAGAAAATTTATAAAAAGCAAGTCCAGCTCGACGTAAACACCGATTTATCCGCCATCAAGTTTACAACGTAAAAATAACAGCTGAAGTTTTAATAAAAGTTACTACTGACCATAAACAATCAGTGTTGCTAATTCAAACTTTTATAAACTTCCTAAATATTGCGCAATACTCGTGTACCACGTGTCCCGCAAGGATCAAGTATCCCCAGTCTCCCTATTTGATAGGTTCGACTTACGCCTGAAGTTGTAAATCTAATCACTTTTTTTAACTTATTATAGAAGGGGAAGAAATTTAAAATAAAACAGTTACTGCCGTCACTTTCTTTGACAACGAAATCGACTAGGACATCATGAGACTTGACGAAAGATTATTTTTAAGAGAGGTTTCTTGAGTAAGGCAGGTAGTACGAGTGAGTAACGCGTTGCGTAAAAATAATATTGAGCCTTTCACGTTTAGTGACTATTTTTCAGTGACTTTTCAGTATCACTGTGAACGAGAGAAAGTTGCTAATCAGTTGGTTACTAGTTACTAACTGGGGTGATCGTGATACTTTCAACGATATTACCAAAACAAAAACGTGAACGTTACGTTAAGCCTTAAACAAACGTTTTAGGCAAACGTTTTTCTTTTGGTGATATCGTTGAAATTACCACTATCACGCTTGGTTCAGTTTTAAGAGGAGCAGCGTATGAGGCACGTCGAGGGAGCGCTTAAATATTTTAAAGTGAAAAATTAACGTGGCGCGCGGTTATCAGAGTCGTCTGGACCGCGCCGTGCGTGGGCGATGCAATATTGCTGTGACGTCAACGATCTCCTACACAAATAAACAAAAACAAAACGGTCACATAAACAACTTGAAGGTCGTCATTTTAGGCTACCACTTCTTCTATTTTTCGAGTCAATGGCAAAAAGTAACTCCAAAATCTTAGCCCAAAACTTGACAACATCAATAACCTTTTGGTTGCCTTCAATAATCATCATCATCATGGGGTGCCATCTTCGAAATGAAGTTTGGAGGTCAGCAATCGGTATTCAATAATGTATCACTACAAACTTTTTGAAGCTGGTAGGGATTTTGTGCAAAGTACGTCTGCCCCTGACCTATTTTTGCCGTAAAGAAACAGTGTTTTAACTGCTGTATTTCAGTTTGAAGGGTAAGAGTGATATAACCGGCACACGATTCATACCATCTTAGCACTCAGGGTGAGCAATTTGTGTTAAAATTAAGCCACTTGTAAGACAGTGGGTACTATGGGTGTCGGCGACCACGTACACACAGCCGCACATCAGTAGAAACACTTTTGGACCTTATGGCTTGGTAATAGAGTTGAAAAAGTTTCTACCGACAAGCGGTTGACCGTACTATCAGGTGGCCCACCTCGTTTGCTCACTTATGTATGACATACAAAAACAAAAATTGTTGTAGGTAATACTTACAATGCGACACGGTTATTTTGGCAAACTACAAAGGGACTTTGACATTAAACGAGCAAAATGTATAAGAAAATGTATGATAGCAGCGCCCTCCTGACAACGTCACCTACCTGCCGAAATAACTGTAACCTAAACTCGAAGAGGGTTTCATGTCAAGTCAATCACTAATGGAAAAAACTTGTCGAAAACAGTCGAATGAACCTTCATTGAATTTCAAAATTGCTTTTATAGTCAAGGTAATATTCGAGTTTGTGTGCAGGTAAATATATTTATTCCATTTAATATTCATACCACTATATGCTCAGACACGAGAAGCGTAATAAATAATGATACCTAAGTTAATTAATCATTTGGAGATAATGCAAAGTAAGCTATTTAAATACTTTTGAAAGTAATTACAATAAACACAACAACAAACAAAAACAAACACCGATTATACCTACATATACATGCATGCGTAGGAGGCATTGACTAAACTGACAAACAGCCTAGTTTTTAAATTATTAAAATGGGATATTTTTTACTTAAAAGACGAATTTTGTTACTAAGTTGATCATGACATATCTTCATGAAATGAATGTTTATTGATCATATTATCGAACAAAGTTCATTTATTCATGAAAATATTATTAATTTTATAGATAGAAGAACTCCTTACCGAAATAAAAAAGAAAAACAAAAAATCAGGAACTCGGTAAAAATATAAGGAAATTTATATATTAGTAAATTACATCCGATCGTACTTTTATAATTTCTATAATTCAGAGTAACAACCCTGACGCTCTAATGGAGCGTAGTTCGTCATTTTGACAACAAAGCCGAAATTCACTACCTTAGCATATATTATAGGTATCTACGGTTCCTAAAGGATGCCAACTGCTCGAGTGCAAGTCAAACAGTAACTTGTAAAACATCATTAAAGTTTCGTCTTTCACAAACAAACATGGGGTGGTGGTACGGAACCGTCAGCGCGCGAGTCCGACTCGCATATTGACTCATGAATTCCTACGAATAGCCCCGTTTGGTAGGTACCTATTTAATTCTCGTTCGCGGTGATCCGAACCCCACCCAGCAAACTTCATCTTCCAAGTTCATTAATTTCCATTTAAATGGTACTTATATCAAGAGCGTTTTGACTCAGCTTTAATAATTCAAATTCTAATTCAACAACTTTTATAACTTTTGTTGCTTAGGTTATGCACAGCTATGGCTGACTACGTTAACGCAATGACTGTTTCATAAAAGCGTGCTTCTACGTTTCATGTTACTAATTAAATGTTTCATAATATGCAACATACCATTACCCACACGCTGTTCAACGCGATAAAAATATGAACAGCTAAGTAATAGCTATAAGTAATAGCTACAATTTTATTCCAATTTGTATACATATTTGCATTTTAAGCGCCTTAATGCAACAACTTTAGTACTACGACGTTTTAATATGCAAAAAATTGTTGAGCTTCCTATTATAGGTAATGTTGGTTAGTTGATAATTTTTTACGGAGAGTTAACTTAAATGTAATTTTCCGGAAATCGTAGATTGTAGATTAGTTCAATAAAATTTAAAATTAAAGTAATCAAAAATGCAAATTAAAACCGATAGATTGGGAATTAGGGAGTTGTGACGTGTAAGGGAGGTCCGGTGACTGACGGCGGTCGGCTCCCATGAGAAACTCAGACCCGACGCAAAATGTTATCTTGTTGTTCAACACAATACCGAAATCTGCAGCCTGTTGAGCCACCCCTTAAACCGAAATTCGATAAATGTTTGCCTTAAGCCAACTACGAAGTCGAACACACGGGAAACTGAGAGAGTAACGTTCGAGATTCTTTATTGAAAACGAAAAGCCTTTATTCAATATGTTCGTTACTCTTGGCATAAAAAAACAACAAAGACAGTAGAGTAGAGATTACTCATAAAAAGTAAACAAAATCCTGACTTGCCTTTCCAAAATACACACCAACCGGCGAAACTTTAAGAGCAATAAAAGAACAATGTCATTCATTTCAACGAAAAGGAGGACAGTGAAAAGAATAATCCTCCGGTTTAGAAAGTTTTAATTAAATATAGAAACAGGCAGATTGGTATTAATGTTACCGTAATGTTGGCATTCCATAAATAGAGGTAGGGACGGCCAAATTTGAACCTCAGTTTGATAAGATTACCGTATTTGTACGAGAAAACAAGGTATAAATACACTCGGATACTACACTGAATTAAATAACCCGAAATCATCCACTGAAGGATCTGTGCCTGATTGGCTGATTCACAATGCGCTCCTGCCGACCCATAGTAACGGACCCTGGCAATTGCCATGTGATAACCGGGGAAGAACGGCATCGAGTGTCTTGTATGATAGTACTATTACCTTCTTCTATACCAGAACCAATTACCTACCTCTATACTATTACCTTCTTCTATAACAGTTTTTCAGAAGTTTTTCTTTTATTTTTTTTTATGTTACTAGTGAGCAAACGAGCAGGTGGAAAATTAATATAATTTATTATTTTGTTATAAAATTAATGTAGAATACTATCTATAGTTTTTAAAATTATAATAAATAACAAAGTACTTAAGGGACGGATAAAAAGAACCTATCTAAATTAAAAATATTAAATATGCAAACGCTCAACCCTGCCTGCACTGTTGTAGAATGAGGGCTGTGAAATTATATAGCAAACAGCAGCCGACACTTGTGTTAAAACTGATTATTTTCCACAGAAGACTTATGACGTGTCACTGCGAGAGAGATCGCCTACACCTGCTCCGGATTAACTTAATATTCACGCGGAATCCCCCGCCGCTCACCGCCTGCTCGAACAAACGAGATTAATGACAACTTGTCGCTTACGATCACACATAACTCGTTTGTCGTGCAGGATACTTGGAGGAGGCGGGATATGATTACTTATAATTATTCCTGTTTTAATCCACCCTAATTTTACTGCAATTTTTAAAGGGAATTTTATTCCGAACAACATTTCCAGAGGCTCATTGACGGCAGAACGTGATTTATCAGTATCAAGCGTTATAGTCGCTCAATGGAGATGGATTCCTAGACATTTTTCATTCGATTTTGCTCCCCTGCATAGCTAAAAAACAAATGATGTAACTTTGCGCGCCGCCATCAAATTATGATGAGAATTCCCTCGAACGACAACTTATTATTATCCATGAAAAATGTAATAAAGTTCCCCCAGTGACGTACCGTTCAGATGAGGCCTTTTTTCCCCTTTGCTCCGCATTGTACGGACGACACACGTCTCATGCGACGTATTTAAGACGTAAATATTCCAGCTTTTGTAAAATCTCAGCGTAATGCGAAAATAACAGTAAGGGGTTTGCTTTTCTGTCAGTGGGAGTACGTTGAGCTCCCGTATTATAATGTAATTTAGACGTCGCATTCCCAGATGGTATCGCAGCAAACGACCACGCCTGCCTTGACAAAGCTATCTCATTATATCGCACTCTATTATGTGGGCTCGGAATAGAGAATCACTAGGGGTTCTTATAAGGTATTGATTGGATACTAACCAAATTAAAAGGCTACCATACAATACCTGCCTATTATTGCCATGCTTTGCAAAACATAGGCATATTGAGTTTTTTATACCTTTTTCAACATCATCATTCTCTGCTTTACCCCACGCATATTTGTGTGTTTTTTTTAATAATTGGGTTTAAACGCCTTCTCGTATCCGACGATAGCTGACATTTTAAAATATGCTTTTTAATTTAGTACATTTTTTGCACCCAACTAATCACAATATATTATGTGAAGGCTCAGATCAAATAAATAGTGTGAAGGTTGCAATTTGTTTGTAGACAGATTATTTTTGCAGAGGAAAATTGAGGGTGTGATGTTGTGAGTGTCTTTGAAACTGTAACATTTATTGCCTTGTATTGATAGTCATGGAGCTTTCAGCTTGTCTCCCACAAATCTATCTTATATTCATTACATTATATTGTGACTTTGTCCGGTTCGAGGAGTTTGTAAGAGGTGGATGCTCACACTACGCACATAATCACTACTAGTATTTCCCTACCCCCACCGTATCGCAAACCACACAATACTTAGTTTTACTCTACTTCTTCAGTTTAAGTTTAGCAATAATATGTAGAATCTGTTTTTCAACTAGAATTAGATTTTTTAGAACTATTTTTATGCGTTTAGTTATTATTTTGTCCGTCTTTCTCTGTCCTGGGGTCAGCTAAAAAATCAGCGCTGTGGCCTCGAGCTGCAGCACATTGCTGAGCTGACCACTCTTTCAGTACTGATTGCAGATTTGTTCTACTTTTTGTTTTGCATTTGTTTTTCCCATTGATTTGTTCCTACTGTTTGGACTTTGTATATGTCATTATACTCGTATGTACTGAATAAATCTCAGTCTATGTCTATTTTCTAATTTCTCTTGCTCTCGATTTGCTCCTTCAAATGTTGTGTCAAATTTATTTTAATTGAGAAGATTAAGCTTAGCTTTTCAAGACTCGATTCAGTATGAGCTTATTTTCTTAAAGTGATTAGAGATAGAAAGCAAAATAATTAATTATTTAGATAAATTTAGTTGAACTTGAAACAACCTAATTGAGTTATTGAGTTTCTCTGCGACAAAGACCCAAAATTTGAGTAAGCTAAGCTGAACAGTCACATGCATACCTTTTGAATTCAGTTTTTAAATAAGTAAAGATTAAATTTATTTATACACATTTAAAACGTTTTGTTACCTTACAGATAAGTAAAGTTTGATTAAAACAAGCAAACTACAAAAATGCTCATGAAATAAAAAAGTTTGTGTTCTCCCTCGTTAAGTAAAAGAAGTAGCTGATTCATTAGGGAGAAACTTAGAAGTTGCAGTGTTCAACCGAG
This sequence comes from Athrips mouffetella, assembly GCA_947532105.1. Lineage (NCBI taxonomy): Eukaryota > Metazoa > Arthropoda > Insecta > Lepidoptera > Gelechiidae > Athrips > Athrips mouffetella. The sequence continues at coordinate 13,390,854 of OX383971.1, forward strand.
AGAGAAAGGAAAAGTTTGTGTCACGTTAGACAATGAGGTTCGAGGGATAATAGAGCTCCCTATATCCACAATCAAGTTAATAACTGAAACCAAGAAAAATCTCTTCAATTCTAAATTATAAGTACTCTTTTGCGTTGTCATTATTTTTTTATTTCCCTAATGGATATTTGATTGTGATCAATCAAATATTTTCCAGCTAGGCTGTATTAATCGTTAAATAAACTTACATATCCTTGTAGTTTTTTACAATTTCGTCAGAACCGTGTCGTGATGTAATGCAGATTGAATTGAACCGGCAGCAAGTTTGGACTCGGATAAAAGTGGAGTTTTGTTGAAAGCAGCTTAACGAGCGGTAGTTAGCTCGATTTAGACCGAGCTTGCTGTGTTCTCATGTATGCAAACGACGTACTTATGCACTTCCGCTATTCGAAAAAGAAAATGTACCGTTGTTTATTGGAGTGAACGCGGTATCGTTGGTGCCATTCATCGATTTTCAGTGCCTACATTGGAGTTTATGCTTATCCTGCTCAATGACGAAAGTAGGCAACGTTTGATCTGGCTGAAGTTCACGTGGGCCAATGTTTTCTCTACTAGAAACCAGGATCTACGGCTGACAAGTCCTATCATAGAACTATCAGAAAAATGGCTTCACGATACCACGACCATGTACTACTAATTATGTTTATCGTGTAGTCACGCAGCTATTGGCCACCTTAAGACGAAATATGATCCTCCAAAGCACCAGCGTATAACATGTGATAAGAAAGCATAACCTTTACATATTCCCTATTTAGCAAAAACAAGAAAATTGCAATTGCTTGGCAAGAATTACAGTAAAAAATTATAAAAAAAATAACTATTTATTTCATAGAACAATATTAAATCTTATTTTGAAGGTCATTGTAGAGTTAAAGGGGAGGCCTTGGCGAACGTTTCAAGATCAAATTTAGGATGTTCTGGTATAATAGTAGAAGCTAAACGAATGAAAATTATCAAGCTGTCTGTGCGACAATAACTTACACTATACATTCGTGTAGCTTTTGTTTGAGTGAACCGATTGCAATGAAACGAAGCTTATATTTTGCACGAAGGTAAGCCAAATAGCTTATTGGAAACCCCGTTTGAATCGGTTCAATTCTTTGAGTTCACTGTAAAAGTCTAAACTCTACGCGAACGAAGTCATGGGCACCGCTAGTATTTCATACATTTTCTGAACGTTGTAGGAATTCTACATATTTCTTCGGCATTGTATAGAGTTCCTGAATTACAAATTTATTTCAAGATATATTTATCGTAGGTAAAAGCGCACGTCTACCGCTATCTCCAACTCAAACAGATGATACAGTGATTGGAGATCCGAGGTTTCCCCTATTGAATAGAATAGCTACCCGACAAACCGTATTGTTTCGAGGTGCGTGGTACACCGCTGTTCACAATTACAAGTATTTCCGCACTAGCCCGTTGAGTGAAAACGTAGAGTTGTTTCACAAATGCAGGGTCTTATTTTATTCGAAAAAGTGGGCTTGATGGCAAATAAACATTTTAACTGCAGTAATACATGATGCGTACACAAGGGACGAGCATACATTAATACGCAAGGAGGATTTTGGACAGTCACATTAGCTTTTGTAAACGTATTATGCAAACGATATAGAAACAAAGAATCTATGGTATTATCCTTATTTCTCAATCAGGTTAATATTCCTAGGAAAAGGGCATTGGCAATTTGCTAAGGATTTATTCGAAAGGGAAACGTTTCTTTATGACCCAGGTACTTTTCTGAAAACGTGAGGTGTCATTTTCTCGTAATAAAAATCCTTTGTAAATAGTAGGCAAACATTATAACAATAGTAATAAATATATCACACAACTGTGAATTTTTCTATACAGGGTGTTAGGGACAACCTTCCCAATACTGAAGGGGCATGATCAGCCAACGACACTGAACAACTTTCAGAGAACAAAACTTTCAGGAAACGAATAAAATAAACGGCTTCTCCATACAAACTGCTAGATCAAGTTTACAATTTTGTATGGAGACGCGGATTTTTTTTTTCGTTTCCTGAAAGTTTTGTTCACTGAAAGTGGTTCAGTGTCGTCGACTGATCATGCCCTTTCACTTTCCGTAAGGCTGTCCCTAACAGCTGTAACAGCTGTAAATATAGATCTAAATTTCAATTATATACTTTTTCACGACTTAGTCCCACGTGAGAGTGACGAAGGTTTAGATACGAAACAACACTTCATGCAAAACAGGGAACTTGGTAATCTGCGGTAAGTGTGCGCAGGTGCTACGAGAGCGCTACGCCTCTACGAAATCGCTACGAGCCTCTTTCTCAGAACAATGACCCATTCTTCGAGGAAGCAAAATAGCTTTAAGCGCCTCGAGTCGCGCGGCTTAGGTGAGACGCAAATAGTTCTTAAGAGTATGCGCCGAGTTGTTTTTAACCTTGAATATAACATGTTGGGGGCTGTTTATCCAATAATCTGAGAAATGTATGTGTAACACATTATTTGTTAACATTGGATACGATAGTTGTAATAGAATAAATTTATATGAAGCGACAATCATTCCCGCCACGTATAAATCTCACTAGGATTTTAAAGCTGTACAAAAAAAAAACATTAATTAGTGGTTTTTAATAATAAAGATAGATAAATAATCTATTGGACACAAAATCATTACTTCTTCAACATTTCGCCGTGACTCTTCCCACCCCAAGCAAACATAACTGAAGATGAAATTAAAACCACGAAAAAGCTAGCTGACTCTAAATGCTTCTTATTTGTAATATGAAATGCAGTTTTCTATAAGCATAGGTAATTAGGCACTAATAAGAAATATCAAAAGTTTTTTTTTTATATATCTAATCTAATTTCACTCTTATAAGTTGGCTTTCCTTTTATTCCTTAATAACCACGTGTCCCTTCGAACTTACCTATATATGTACATAGGAGGTATTTATTTAGTTTTATCTCGAGCATGCACGAGACGCGACGATATTGGCGACCGGTGAACGCAGCTTAGCACCACCAGGCTATTATATCCATAATTCATGTGTGTCAGTCCGGTGCACGTCAGTGGACACGATTTAACCTAGACGCCGCCTTTATTATGTAACATTAGCACTGGTAATCGTAGTGCAAGTGTTTTCACTGGCATGCTGTTGACCGTACCTTTAACCTAGTCTAGACCAACTGTTTGTGCATGTTTAGGGCCCTTGCTCAGCCCATTACCTGTATATGAGCAACACAGATCATTTAATCACTTTATTTGACGCTAATAAAAACATGCTTCAGGTACGATTTGGGTTGTTCTATTTGAATAAGTGTTATATTTTTATTGTTATGTTTTTTTCAGTCATTTGTTGTTTTATGAATAAATTCTTATTTACTATTAAGAACATAATACCCGAGATAATAAGAGTTTGCTAAATTTAGCCCATTTTTTTGAGCTCTTGTAAGTCAAAGGATTGCAGTATAATTCACCTCTCTATTGAGAAAAATAATACAGTCCAATTGTACAAAATTCTGAGCCTGGCATACTAACAAAAAAGTCTACAATTGAAAATTGGATGCTCTGCTAGTTAACAAAGTAGAATTCTACTTGAATAATATATTTTATATTCCCCGAATTAAGGCATTTCTCTAAACAGCTTTGAGAATGGATCGTGATCCTAAAGAGGGGTTGTCAGGTGAATGCCAGTAAAGTTATTAGTTTAGGATCGCTTAGTAAAATAATTTTGAAGTTAAATATTAGTGGAGTAGTTAAAATATTCTGGTACAGGGCCTCTCTAAATTATTCTTGCCTTTTTACAACTTAATCTGGAGGCTTAGTGTACTTTTTTTGTTCTGCGGCTTTTAGAAAATGCCAAAAAATCGTCTTTCTTGTAATTTTTTTAATTCCTAGTCAAATTACAACCGTAGTTAATGCATATTATTGCGTTACTTACCATAATTTTGTGGAACCACGTATAAAAGTTCCGACTTGTTTTGAGTTGAATTAAAGGATTAACACTAGTTTAATAAAATCAAGTGGTATTTGGTTTAGACTTGTTTTGTTACACCATATTTTACTCTGTGCAAACACCCAGCGATATTTTCCGTCGTGTCGTCCAAATATATCAACGTTACTGAGTAAACATTTAACTGGTCTATCATGTATCGGTTACGCTTGTTACAAAGCTATCATTTATTTTGTACTTGTTACTGGTAAGGGTGGCCCAGGGTATCGATTCTTGTATATCACCGAGAGATTTATGACATTTCATAAATTAAAAAAAGCCCAGAAAACTTGGTAAATCGGTATACATATATGAATGACAGTTTATATTCAACAAATACATTATTTACTTTTGAATACAAAAACTTGATATTTTTTTGTCACCCACTGATATTCAAGAACCCCGGTTCTACAAGGACCTACTAAGCATTCAGAAGAACAGAGAAGCTCGTTTTACAAAAGTTGAAGATCTGCTGCCTACTTATCATTTAACAGCTCATTAGGTAATGTTGGAGTTGCACGAGACGTGTTATTTTATTACGATACTTTAATAAGTTATTAACATGCCGGTTACATAATCTAAACGAGCAATCGAGCCCTTGATAGAATGTTTCACGACGAGACCAGCTTTTTCACATCAAAATGAAAATTGTTTTACGAAACCCCTTTCACCACGAAATAATTGCGATTACATACGAACAACGAGTTTATAATTAATGTAAAAATCATCATCATCATATCATCCCATAACACGTCCACTGCAAGACAGGGAACTCCCTCCCGAACTCCAGCAAAAATGCGTGGCACTTAGGAGGGGATTCACCATAGTCACCACGCTTGTAAGCGTTGCGGCTGGCGACCGCTGTTGTTGGTGACCGCAGTATGTAAGATGGACGCAGGATGTAGTACGAGTATGTATGATATCCGAGTTGTAAAGCTAGTAAAGCTTCGCGTGTGAGTTCCTTTTATTTTTCAGCTGTCATTTAATGTTGTCATTTAATGTTTTGTTTTATATGGAACTAGCTGTTGCCCGCGGCTTCGCTCGCGTGGATTTCGTATTTTGGTTGTTACCGGTTTTCCGAAGCAATGAGATATTTTCCCGTCATTTCGTCAATTTTAAACTAAGGAAAAACGGGACTAACCCTGCGCAAATCAATGAGAACAATTCAAGATCTAGCTGAAGTTACTCATAAATTACTCAGAACAGAAGAACTTAGCAGCAGTACTATGCCTTAAAGTTGTCACTTAACCTAACAAATGTAGAAAGAGAGATGAGAGACACCTTTATGTAATATTTCAAAACAGAGCCAATTTGCAGAAGTAATTGAGAAAAACTAAAACCCTCTCCCTCTCCCCCTCCTCCCTCTCCCCCTGCCCCTCCCTCTCCACCTCCCACTCCCCTCCCCTCCCCCTTCCCCTCCTTCTCCCCCTCCCTCTTCCCCTCCCTTTCCCTCTACCTCTACCTGTACCTGTACCTCTACCTCTCTACCTCTCTACCTCTCTACCTCTCTACCGCTCTACCCCTCTACCTCTACCCCTCTACCTCTACCTCTCTACCTCTACCTCTACCCTATCCCTGCCCCTATCCCTACCCCTTACGCCAATTTAACCCTTACATAGAAATGACACCCATATTGATTTTAAGACATTTCAAACCTGTCGCACCCCAAACCCAACCCCAGGGGATGATAGTATTTCACGTCCATCACGTTAGATTTCAAAATTGTTGTAGTTTTCGTAATCAGCGACCCGATAAACCATACAAACGACACCCATATTGATTTTTAGGCATTTCAACCTTATCGCACCTCAACCCCATCCCTAGGGGATGATGGTATTTCACGTCCATCACGTTGGATATCAAAATTGTTGTAGTTTTCGTAATCAGCGACCCGATAAACCATACAAACGATACCCATATTGGTTTTTTGACATTTTCACCCCATTATCCTTTTTTAGGGGTTGAATTTGGGGAGGAATTTCAATAACAGTGATGTACTTTCCACAGAATTACAACCCTAGTGCCTAAACAATAAATTTAGTGGATTTTACTTTGAAAATGAAAGATTTTCAACTTCATCCCCCTTTTCACCCCTTATGGTGTAGAATTTTCAAAAACCCTGAGACACGTAAAACTTGATTTTTAGTCGTCAGCCTAAATACAAATTTTGAAGATCCTAACTTCAAAACTGACGCACTTTCATACAAACTTTCATCCCTTATTTTACCCCCTTAGGGGTGGAATTTTGTAAAACCCTTTCTCAGTGCACCCCTAGGTCTCATAAGGAACCTACATGCCAAATTTGGAATCTCTAGACCCAGCGGTCTGGGCTGTGCGTTGATATGTCAGTCAGTCAGTCAGTCACCTTCTTCTTTTATATATATAGATAGATAGATAAAATGAAATGTTATTTAATGTTTTATATTCGTGAAATTGATCTACGATTTTTTATTGTCGAGGCACTAAACTAGTAGGATCGACACTGGAAGCTAGTTGGAAAAACTCCCCCTACTTTACTAAGCCCCAGTAGCTCATCAAGCTCATTATATTGGTGAAGGCTCCGAAGCCAACGAATTCCATCTTATAATACACAAAAAGATGCTGCTGACGATCCTCCGGTTCTTATGCCCTTACTCGCCTATTATGACACCCAAGGGCCTCTGCCCATCTCTACGGGTAAAAAAACGGATCAGCCGGTATTCCGTCATATACATTTTCGCAAACGACACGAGACGAGAGTTGCCACGACATAATTGATGTTATTAGGGGGATCTTTTATAAGATTTGATTTCAAACATTTAGACATTTATGCAGAATCTATTAATACATTTTAGGGTTTGCATTTAAGAGAGATAGCAAAAGAATAATTATTAATTTATGTATGCTGTTGTTTTATTTTATTTTGCTAACGTATTTATAGGTAGTCTGGATTTTTAAACCTACATAGTAGTTGAGACTTTATTTAAGTAAGTTATTTATCTGTTCGTTTCTCAATCCTCATACACTTTCACTACCTGTTGCTTTTGTCTTAAACTATATTATTTTAATAGTTTCGCAACTACAGTAATATAATTCTATATTCTACTTGTGAAAAGTGTTGTTGGTTATATGTATGAACCTAACATTTATATGATAAATACTATTAGGTTACGCTTGGTGTACACAGCTGTTAACTTTTCCAAATAAAATATCCAAGGATATTAATATATTTAAAATGTTACTGAAGCAACTTTGACTCCATCATTTTAATTTTATATATACGTATGGTTTAAAATCAACTGGCCTCTTTTTTGCTGCTGAGTATATTAGAATCAAAAGGTTTTTAGAATTTGTTACAATTGCTTTAATTTTGGATAAAGTTAAATTAAACACATAATTATCTACCTTTTGCTCTTATTTGGAGAGAGAGGAGAATGAAATGTTTTCTTAATAAAAGATGATTCGCAGTGTGGGCGGGCGGGTCGGCAGGCAGGCAGGTTGGAGGGGGAAGCACCTAATGGAGGGCAGTTCAGGCGGTACTCGAAACGCGCGTTTAGTCTAACCTTCTCCTAAATATTTGATGACTGGTTACTTTGTTTGCTTGTATTTAGACACTTTGCGCGTGTTTTACGACATTTCGTATTAGGTTAACAAAGTATAATGGAACGATGAAACACAGTTATTATTATCGTTAATGGCACTCTTCCAGTGTCTTATTCAGAGGATTTTCTAAAACCAAGTTGACAGTTCAACAAGCTGTGAAAACTGTACAAAAACAAAACTGTCGGCAGTCGTGGTTTAGTTTTTAACTAATTTTTTTATTAACATATTTTCGTGCCATTAGGAGTATTAGTTAAATATTGTATTGTGTGTTATTACTAGCTTAATATAGTTTTGTATTGTAATATCTATGTATCTTCTCCACTGTCAAAGTCAAAAGTCAAAATCGTTTATTCGTTGTTGGATATTAAAATCTCTTAATGACGTCAGCTAAACTACATCGCTTCACAAACAATGTGACGCCATAGTGGGAAAAAAAGAAGCGACAATAAAAACCCACGCGCTCTTTTAAATATGTTTTAATGTACAACAAACATAAGTCAGTTTTAATTTTGAAGTAGCCCGTTAGAACCGTAGGCTAATCCCATGGATTATTCTCTTCTAGATAATCTGATATTTTATAATAACCCTTCTTATAGGAATGAATGAATGAATAGCTCTTTATTGCACACATTCAGGAATAAAAATTAAAAACTTATATAATATAACTTATATAATTTCTGCTTGATAACAGTTTTGAATTTATCTAACGGTAAACTTTCAATATCAGTGAGATATGTAGTATTTTTTTATCTTATTGTCATGGTGATTCGAAATTATACCCTGTAACGGGACGGTAGCCCTACACGGAATTACACGAAGAATATAATAGAGGATATTCTATTTTAGAAGCCTTAAAAGGAGAAATAATAAATTAGGAATCATATTGTAAATAAGCATAGATTTTGTTCAATTCATGGATAAAATAAAGATCAAATTGTACATTACTTCTTAAAATACTTGCTTGGAAAAGCTCCTCTAGAGCCGCGAATCAACAGTATTAAAACCTCTTTGGTTCGAAACTGGATTGTAGCCCTGTGATTGGTCGGTATGAGTCGATCTAATCTAAAAATTTGAAAAGTGTGGAACATGGAAGCTACGTCGGCCTTTTCTGCTGCGACCACGGCGAGAGCGCAAGATGGAATTCGACTGTGAGAAAAAAAATTCTGCAAAAGTGTAAATATGCAGATCTACGCCGATTTTCGAAGACTACTAATGATGAAAGCTAAGTCTTTAGGGTATTTCGTCCCCCTAATAGTTTTATTAGGGGGACGAAATACCCTATAATTAGGCTCGTTCCGACATATTTTCGAAGGTGGTAGGGCTTTTGTGGACAGTCCGTCTGGGGAAGTACCACCCCCTAACCCCCTTGCTTTTTTCTGCCGTGAAGCAGCAGTGTTCGCACTGCTGTGTTTCGGTTTGAAGGACAGGGGAGCCAGTGAAATTACCGGCACATGAGAGATACCATCTCAGTTCTCAAAGTGAGCAACACGCTTTGCTGTCTTATTAGTGTCAAGATATGCTATTAATAAGACAGTGGGTGCTATGGGCGGTGGTGACCGCTAACCATCAGGTGGCCCACCTGCTCGTTAAAAATCGGTTTCGCGATGTACCATTTGAGGTTGCTAACCGATGGCGATCTTTGTCAGGAAAATTTACTATAATATTTTACATCTCTCATATTCGGTAAGTAGGTCCTTCTTACCCCCAAATGGGGCTTGTAGGTGACCAATTAGCGCTCTAGGGTAATAATGTAGCTAGAAAAGCCCTAGGGCGGTCAGTATTTTTTTTTTATTACTTACCGCCCTAGGGCTCTTCTAGCTACATTATTACCCTAGAGCGCTAATTGGTCACCTACAAGCCCTATTTGGGGGTAGTGGCCTCCTGAGACCCCCGGTATCATCTATGATACCTATGGTACTTAGGCAAACAAGTCCTATTGTGTGATTGTAAGGTTCATTATGCAACTGCCCTGCCAGTTAGGCTAGGTCTCAGGAGGATAAGGACCTACTTACCTCACAATCGAGATGTAAAGCAGAGTAGTTAGCTCGGGTGTAAGCATCAATTGCACCCTCGAACTATAGGCGCCCTCGCTGCGCTCGTGCGCCTAAATATCTCAGGCTGCGATTGATGCCTTACAGCCCTTGGCTACTAATCTACTATTTGTGACCTTGGAGCTCTGCGTCAAAAACGCGTGTTGAGTAAGAAAATAAACCAATAATTAAAGAGTAGTCTTTATCCAAGGGCCCTAAGTGCCCTAGGGCTTAGTCTCATCATCCTATAAACTTTGCAGGAGGTCGCTGATCCATGCCATATAGGAACCTTCTTACACATCCGTCGAGGTACTTCGCTCCAATCAGGGACTAGAAGGAGCAAAATAATAACTTCTCTGAGTCATCCGATGAGACTCCTACAGTCGACGAGACAGCACGCAGGCCAGCAGCAGCTCCAGACAAACCAGTCCCCAGCAGACGACAAATCAGTAAGCCATGCAGTCGCAGACGGGTAAGCAAAGTTGATTATATACTCTCTACTGATCCAATCAACCCTGGTCAGCTTTTCCCTAATCTGAATTATTTGGACATATCTATCCTTCTCTGAGATCCTATTAAATGCAATCAATTTTACTAACTGTAAATGATATAGCTACAACTGAAAGCTACTTCCCTCATAACCAAATACAATTCTAGGGCTTTTATGAAGAAAGTATTTTTGGCTCAAATGCTACTATTGTATGAAAGAAACATACATTTGATTCACCTAATAAACTCATTATTTTCTATGCTTCAAGCTAGAAGATGATGATAAATAAATTTGGCTTGGTAAAAAAGAAAATCCTAGTATTATTGTGATACTTCCTACACGGAGTTGCAATTTACAAACAAAAGTCAGTTTGTGAGTCATCTCGTACATAGAAAGTAATAAAATACCTTTATCTATATAAACAGGTTGAGCTAAAAGGACTAGATGTATTTCAGGCCTTTTCACTGTTAAAATAAACTAAATTTTCTTGAAGAAAGTTAAATATCGATCTTGGAGAAGTCTATATATGTTATTTTGATGTTTTGCTGTACTATTTACAGCCATCGGATCTACCTGCTTGATTTTTCGCAACGGGTTGTTACTTAAACATAGACTACGCACTCACTCTAGGAAATTATTTATTTACTCAACTTATTCACAGTTCGCACTTAAAGAATTTAGGGTTACTTTAGTCGCGGATCACTTCACCGTGTCCTTTGTGCTGCAAGACACCTTATTGGCCAATAATCGGACTGATGTAGTCTTTAGGACCCACAAAACCAGCGCTAGAAAATTTTAGGTCATAGTTAGGTTTCCCTTAAGGTACAGCCAGGATAGTTAGGAATTTAGGTATTACAATTTACAGATATACATTACAGATTCATCATAAACTTTAAACATTTATACATCTTATAGGTTAGGGCTAGGTTAGCTCTTGGGGCCCATTAAAATGTGGTACCGTGAGCCATGATCTAGAAATAGCTTAGAGTTATTATTTTACTAGCTCTTAGGAGTTATTACAACCCCATGTTGTAAAATTATTGCAGTTTGCATTGTGACGCACCCTTATATTTTTTTCGCTTATCACATATTTTTCTCTTACGGTTGTCATGGAGATTCGAAATTATAACCCAGTTAGTAAAAATAATCTGATATTTTTATTGAAACTTGCCCTATGACGCACCCTTATAATTTTTTAATATACTCTTTTGGTCTTTGCAATTCAAACGATAACTCATTTTCCGAAAATAGTCGAATGGCTTCGGAACTTCCACTATGATGCACTCTTATATTTTTTTTATACCGTGTGTCAATAAAGTGGTCAACACGATTCAGAAAATACCTTGTTCATGGGAATCACTCCATTAGTTTATCAACTACAATAGTTATGCATAATATTATCAACTTTATTACATAGTTTTACGCACCTTTCCAATTTTAAGTGAGTGGCAAGGCAGCAAAATTAGATAAATGGTACAGCAGCACTGCACTTACTTTCTCGCGATATGCAAGTAAAAAGTAATGCCATACTACATAGTCGGAAATAAAAGCTTATATTTAGGTTTCTCCATAAAAATGTTCGTCTGAAATATGCAGGTCAATTCAGAATTCATGTGGTTAAACATTAAAACAAACTAATCGTAAACAATTTCGAGTAAATTATATGTTTAAATTTTGGTAGTGGGTAGACCTACTGGAACAACCTTTATATGAATTTTCACAAATCAATGAATAATACCGCAATGAATACCACCACTTCCCAACACATGTTTCTTAGAGAAGGTTATTCAGTTTAGTCTAAGCCCTTTCAGTTTTTAGTACACTGTATATAAAATTTTTGCAAAAAAAAATATGCGTAGAAGTTCCAGTTAGGCAGGTAGATAACCAATCCAAAATAAAAATTAGGTATAGTTAATTAACATAAAATCAATGGAACAAATTATAAATAAATCACATGTTTACGTTTTGGTAGTACTCGATAATTGTAATATCATTGAGTACTCGGTTATATGAAATTACACAGACCATTTGATGATGCCACAAGATACCTCTTACATGGTGATGCTGGGTCGTGCAAAGTTTCATAAAAATCGTTAAAGCCGTTTTTCAGCAAATTTAAATTCATTTCATTTTTGTTGTATGACAGCTATCCTCAAAATGAGAGCCAGCAAAAAACCACTCGGAATCCTTCAATCAGTTTGCAAAAAAAATCTTAAATTCAAAATATGGTGTCTATTGGACTATTCGTTTAGCCGCTATGCCAAAGCATGACGGAGAGACCGAACGACCGACCGACCGAATGGACATTTTTAGGGAACTTGCTTTTTATGAGTGGGGAGTGAGTGTTTTGAGAAAATTAGAAAAACTTCCTTTTTTTAAAGTTTTTTCTTTTTTTTTCTCGCTCCGCTCGTGTGTAAAAAGAGTCAGCTAACATGAATAGAATAAGCACAAAAGTAATTTTGAAGGTAATCTGATTCGATCGGAAAGGAAAAAATAAAATTTTTGTTTTCTATTTACACTCCATGTCGATATTTTCAAAATCATAGTATAAAATTGTAAACATTACTTTTCTGATTTCGATTATTGTACTATATGAATCGGGCTTTCAGGACCAATTTGTTTAGTGGTAGAGTTCCCGGAATGCAAGCAAGGCCCCCGCCGCGGCGGCAGCGGCGACGGGGTGGCCCTGACCGACTTCTCAGTGACCGATATCCGTGCACCAACCCTATCCCGCGCACCCCTCACTCGATCCCCATTTCATGCAAGTCCATGGTTTTATGTTTTAACGATGAATGAAACGGGTTTAAAATATGCATTGACTTAAGCATAAAAATATGCATAAAATAACTTAAATTTTTGCTGGCTACCATTTGAGCATAGGATTTGTTCATGATTCATATTTTTTTTTTATAGAGGAGGGAGGCAGCCGAGCATACGAGTCGCCTGATGGAAAGTTATCACCGACGCCCATAGACACCCGCAGCACCAGGGGGTCACAGGTGTGCTGCCGGCGATACTTGTAGGGTCGTTTCCTGCCTTTGATAGTGTGGTTCTTACCTTTGGGAAAATTGAAGGAACGGCACCTGGTTTCAATCGTTTAATTTTTGGACTGTGGTGGTACTGGTTTGGCGCGAAATGGCGTTCACAAACCAGTGAAGATTTTTTAGGCCTGGTATGGCAAGCATCCACTGCTCTCTAGTTGTTTTATCTTCTGGGAGGCTAAAAAATCCAGATTATGCAGCTATACATGCAAGTTTTTGCTGAACAATATTTTGGAAAACCAAATTGTAAACACTCTATCACTTACAAAATAAGTGGCGTACTTACGAGTTAAAAACAATTCCGCACCCGAAATAACTCTCATTATACAAAACGAGCGTAAGCTCGTAGTTACTTACCGAACTAGTGCGGTAAGTAAAAAAAGTATAATACCAAGGAGTTTTTACACTCTGATCATAAAATAATTTTGTCGAAATACTACAGTGGTGGCTTTTTACTTGGGTGACGACTGCCTACCTATATTTAAAATAAAATGGAGAGTATCAGGAGAACATAAATCGACAAGAGGCTGACAATAAACATGGTTGGTTCCTTTAACAAGTGTATTACTTATACCTGTTTTTTCACAAATGTATTGAAAAACGTCGTAAGATACACGGCCATAACGGTTATGTACCTACCTATACTAAAAACCGGCCACGTGCCAGTTGGACTCGTGCAGTCACGCAGAAGTGTATTAAAAACGCGCGAGTCCGACACGCATTTGACCAGTTTTTATTATTTCTTGTAATTCTATAGCTTGTGTACTATAAACATATTTTCACGTTTGTAGGTGTTCCCGTTTTTACGCTAGAGTTAAAACAAAAATCGAGCAAAAATAGCCTAAAAAGACTCATTTTTAGTATGGGACCCTTTATTTTTTTTAGTTTTAGTATTTGTTATTATAGCGGCAACACAAATACATAATCTGAGTAAATTTCAACTATCTACCTATTACGGTTCATGAGATACAGCCCGCTGACAGACGTACAGACATCGGTGGCATATCAATAGGGTCCCATTTGGTATGGAACCCTAAAAAGGAGCTTTTTTCGTAGATGAATTGAATGATTCTTATTCTTTGTTTACGAGTAAAAAAAAACCGTTCAAGTGCGACTCGAAATCGCGCGCTGACTGTTCCGATATGCCTATAGTATTTTTAGAAGCAATAATGTCCATTTTTAGGACCGCGAAACAAAATAATTACCCCCCTGTTTGGGTCCCCTTTACAATAGTAATAATAAAATTAACATAATTATTGCGTTTGCAATAATTTTTTTTTATTTTTTTTGACAAAACCAACAGCTTATTCACTAAAGTTACAATATTTTTAAAAAATACTAAGAAAATAAAGCCAATTACAGGTTTTCAAAAGACAATCAATCATATTCTAAAACTATTCCCAAGTCGATAGCATGAGTGGTCAATCATATTCTTAAACTATTCCCAAGTCGATAGCATGAGTGGTTGCTGCTTTAGTCCTTTATCTGAGGCTGAGATATACATACAGGTGTGACAGACGGAGTCGTGAAAGACAGAGTCAGACGAAGTCGCATCATAAAGGTTCCGTTTTTACCATTTTGGTTCGTAACCCAAAAAACCGGCCAAGTACGAGTCGGACTCGCGCACCGAGGGTTCCGTACCACCACATAATCATAATTGTATTAGTTGAAATTTCAGTAAGTTAATGTGCTGGATTCAATGGAATAAAAAAAAGTTATTATACAAAACGAGCGTGCCTTACACCGGCTCTACACTTATAATACATACATTGAAAATTAAAATAGACACATAAAGCCAATTATAGGTCCTCACGTAAATAGTAGTTTAAGATACAAGTGCCGTAAGTAGGTTTATTACAAACGAGTTGACGTTTTGTAAACCTGAGACGAAGTCGAGGATTTACCATTGGCACGAGTTTGTCATAACCACACAAGGTCATAACCCTTACGGCCGTGTATCTTACTACATTTTTCAATACATTTGTGAGAAAATAGGTATAAGTAATAGTCTTGTTAAAGGAACCAACCATGGTTACTGTCAGCTGTACTGTAGTTGTCGATTTATATTCTCCTGTTACTATCCATTTTATCTACATCTACACTAATATTGTAAAGAGGAAAGATTTGTACCTATTTTTGTATGTTTGTAATGAATAGGCTCCGAAACTACTGGACCGATTTGAAAAATTCTTTCACCATTAGAAACCTGCATTATCCGGGATGAACATAGGCTATAAAATATTTTAAAAAAAGTTAGGGTTCCGTATGAAAACTTCGATAATGTAACCCAAGGTGTGAAAAAAATACTAAATAGCATCCTTATATCGAGTACGCTGCCGAAACTATTAACAATAGAGCAAAGTAATGTACTACAGAATTATAGAAGCCATCAATATCTACAAAAAAGTCCGCGATACCATATGTCTTACTATTACAGTTATGTCACAATAACTACTTTTTCATGTTAAAATATGTAATAGTAACGCCGGTACAAACTATATAGGCCACATTATTCGTACCTATTAATCCTTATCCAAATAAATGATTTCGTATTCAAGGCTATATCAGTACCTGTAAATAACATTTTGAATTATTCAAATCGGACATACCATTCAAAAGTTATCATGAGTGTAATCGTTATCAAAATTGAAATTAAAGAAACAGCGCCCTAAGTGACTGTAATGGTTTTATCTACAACAGAGAATAGACACGAAAAATTTGACTGGTCAAGTGCGTGTCGTTACGTGTGGTAGCGGCAAAGAATAGTGCCAACCCATCTCAACCTGTAGGTGTCGTAAGAGGCGACTAAGGGTTTACAAACCGGAAGATGGGCAGCGACATCTTTCCGTTTATCGCACCATCTTTACATACTGCGGTCACCAACAACCGCGGTCCATGGTGCCAGCCTTAATGCTAACAAGCGTGGTGACTAAGATACTTCCCCTCCACATTCTTCTAGCAAGGGCTCGAATTCTGGAGGGAGCTCCCTATCATGTAGTGGACGTATTATGGGATGTTATGATGGTTTTGATGAAGTGCGTGTCGGCTCGAGCGAATTTAATGCACTTCTGCGTGACTAAGATGGTATGACTGCCCATAACTAGGACAGTATTTTTACCTTAGTGGTACGGAACCCTCGGTGGGAGTCCAACTTGCGCTTGGCTGGTTTCTTTAGTAACCCCCGATGCAACAAGAACCTATATCTACCCGTGCGAAGCCGGGGCGAACCGCTAGTTTTAAATATAAGGCAGTCGTAACCCGAGTAAAAAGTCAAAAATGTAGTATTTTTATAAAATAATTTTATGATCAGAGTGTGAAAATTCCTTGGTAGTATACTTTTTTTACTTACCGCACTAGTTCGGTAAGTAACTACTTACGAGCAATGTTTACGTCCTTGTAAGTACGTTTTTCGAGCAAATGTATTGAAAAAGCCTTTTTTACAACGTCAGGCCGTGTTGTTGGATCTTCAGCTAGTTGGGTCATTTTTGTATTAGGTGTAAGCTTCAGTTGTTTCTTTTGTTTCTTCAATCTCTGGCATCTTTTTTTATATTTGCTGAGTTTTTGTTTCAGCTTTACAATTAAAACGTTTTTGCGTTTTAACTCCTGGCTTCTTTTAAAACGCTGCTTCTGTGATCGTTCTCGAGCTGATTTCCGTCTTGGATTTGGCGTCGGAGACAACGGTTGAGCCGTTGAGGAGCATTTATATCAAGATTTTCTTGCTGAGGTTGTTCAGGTCCGGGACTCATAGGTTGCTCGTTCAAACTAGACGGGGTATTTTCTCTTACAAAATGGTTCATCATATTAGTATTTATCTTTCTCTTTTTGTAGGATTTGTCGGAGTATTCCCTCCAATTTTTCCGAGCTTGCCTCTTTTCACGAGCCGTCATTTCAGACACTAGTTTCTTTTTGCCACATTCTCTCATTTTTTTATATTTTTGCTTTCTTTTTTTCTTTTTCAGCTGCTAATTTCTGAGGATCATTTTTAATTTATTCATACCTTAATTTTTCAGCTATCCTTCTTTTCTGTAATATTTCTTCTTTTGGCAGTATTTTCTTTGGTTTCGCCATTTTTTCTGTATAACAAAATATAATATTTAGTGTTCAAAATATAGTGCAATGCAACCAACTTAATTTTACACTAATATGTGTACAATCTATGTTATTTGACTATTAAAGATTTATATGGCATGGCATAAGTTTAGTTGTAGTGTAAATAACTATAATTTAATGTTTTATGCTTTATGCCAAAGTTTCTAAATGATGACGTGAATACTAAAAGTAAACCAGTACCAATGCTAATTATCTGTAGATATTTAATTACGACATCTACTCAAATGATTTCTTATATTATTTTATACGTAGTTTAATGTTTATAGGCAGAAAGTTGTAAATTATCTTACGCAGAAACAATGTTTTAGTATGAAATTATCAGGATCCTGGATGGTACTCAGTATCCTGGGTTTCAATCTCACAGGAACCTGAGACCAGGATCCTGAGAATTTCTGTCTAATATTAAAAAAAACAGATCAATTTATAACATTAAACAAAAATTAAGCAAAACTATGCAACTTACATATCAAAACGCTATAATTACTCATATTATTTATTTATTAAGTAAAAAAATATCTTACCAGGATTCTGGGAACTCCACTGATTACGACACCACTTTCCTTGCTGACCGCGCCGGGCTGACTAAACAACGCGCTAGGTGCGAATAGCTAGATGATATTCTTTGTCTCTTTCGTACGTCTGATCGACTCAGCTGAACGGCAACATCGCATGCCAAAAAGCCTAGCTGGTATTTGCTTATTTTACACCGTCCAGGATCCTGATATGAAATCGTGGGGACAAAATGTAGCCAAGATTTTTTAAATATATTTTTGGGAAAATAAGATAATAATTATTCTACCTAGCATGAAGAAATAGTAAACTCATTAATTTGGGTATCATATGACCTTGATACAGAAAATTAAATAAATCACGACGCACTTTTTACTAGAATTTGTCCGAGGGAGAGTACAGGATCCTGAGAATTTGACACTTTGAACAAAGATTTCGTTATGTAAATAATTTTTATTATTAATTATTTTCAGTGACCAACTAGAAACAGCTTAAAATAACAGTATTCCATACAAATAAATTACTTTGAATCATTTTTTTTGTATAATGTGGCTGAGCCGCTAAAAATTCCTTACTTTGTAGATCTACCCCTAAACAGGTGTGACAGACAGACAGACAAAGTCGCACCATAAGGGTTCCGTTTTTACCATTTTTGTTCGGAACCGGATAACGGTTCCTTTTAATACCAAATTAAGACCTATATTTAGGTTATATGTTTGGTATAATAAGAAAAAGGAAGATCATTCCTTATCTAGCGCCTTCCTATTTGATTGTTTGATATCTAAATGAATATACATTAGATTTGCTGTTCTGGGATCCCGAATATTCGTAACGAAGTTATCTCCATGATTTTAGGCGCTTTATTCGTTCGTACAAATGTGAAGCTGAAGATTGACTTTAGATTTTATTGTAGCATTTCGTAGACAGAGGCCGTAGTTCTGTTAAGCAATTGGTTTATTTGCATTAAGCTAATTTATTTGAAGTAAAAATTATTGAATTTATGAACATAAACTGATGGGTGATAAATTCTTTGATGTGCGTGCATCATAATTTTCATTATCTGTACCAAACTCGACTGTTTTTATTTATTTTCAAGGAAAATAATAGTATCTATGTTGCAGTGAAATACCCACAATAAATAAAAAAATCTTTTACGAATTTTGTGAAAAACATCGGGTATAAAAATGTGTTGTAGCTTAAAACTGTGCTTAAAATATGAAGTCATTGGAAATCTTTTGAAAAAATATGGTCAAAAATCTTACTTTATTACGCATTTGTTGATCTACTGTACTTTGCACACTGTAGTACAAGGTATCTATCATCCCCCCCTCCGTTGGGGGCCAGCCGTCCCCCGGCCGTCGTCTGCTGTCGATCACCGTTGTCAGACGTCGATCACCGTCGTTAGCCGTCGATCGCCGTCGTTCTCCGTCGATCGCCGTCGTTCTTCGTCGATCGCCGTCGATCCCTGCCGACGGTCGACGGCATTTCGTCGTTAGGGCGCGTTCTTCGCGTCGATGCGAAAGGATTTCCATACTTTGCGCGCGTTTTGTATAGGCAAACCGTCGATCGCCGTCGATCAGTGTGGCCCGACCCTCATTTCTTCATTTTTGTTGTATGGCAGCTCCGAAATGAGAGCCAGCAAGAAACCACTCAGAATCCTCCGATAGTTTTTGTCAAAAAATGTAAAACTTAAAATATGGTGTCAATCGGACTATTCGTTTAGCCGCTGGGCCGAAGCGTGACCGACCGACCGACAGATGGACATTTTTATGAGACTTGCTTTTTATGATGTTATTATAGAACACATTTTTTAGAAAATTAGAATAAACTTTTCTTTACAAATACTAGTGAAAATGGTCAATATTTTTTTAAAGATAATAAAGAGGCTTGTTACACAAGTAAGTCTCATAAAACGAGTTTGAGCAAGGGTCAACACGCTGACAGGTTTAATGACGAAGCCATGTGCCCGGGGCTGCATTTGCATAATTTGTAAAGCTCCCTAATTTGAACCTCATTCGACCTTGAATTTCAAGCAATAGCACAAATGTAACTAGACATACCTACTTAGAAATGTACATGACCTTCGCCCTTTACTTCACATTTTATCAAAATAAATTGGATTTGCATGAAATTTCCAGTAAGAGAATAATAAAATATAAGTATAGAAGCTGAAGCCGACAACCCTCCAAAACAGCGGTCTTAGCACGCTGCCCGAGAAAAACAATATCCCGGAGAAACGTCACTTTATTTGAGGAATTATGTCATCTAATCTATCACCTCTAAACGCGAAGAAATGTCAGCGGAAGAAAATGTTTAGCAAACCGACAAATAACGTTTTTGATATTTTGGACAGAGATAGCTAACATGTATACATGTAGCCATCCTTGTCTTTCAAAATTTGTTGCACTGCTGTGCTGTCAATAAAATGTGACCATGCTTAAAAGTCAGTAAATTGGCAACACTGGTTCTTTAATCCTGCTTATACCCTATTCTATTCTTCCTACTTCCTACTATGCTACTAATATTATAAACGCGAAAGTTTGTAAGTATGGATGGATATGTTTGTTACTCTTTCACGCAAAAAATACTGAATGGATTTTAATGAAACTTGGCACACATATAGGTTAAGTCCTGGAATAGCATAAAGGCTACTTTTTACCGCGGGAAAACATTTCATTCCCACGGAAAAACACATTTAATGCGGGTGAAACCGCAGGCTGAAAGCTAGTTTATTACATATTCTTATTATATATAGACAACTGCAGCGTGCTAAGCTGGCCGAAATCAAGAATTAAAGTAATGTGTTAATCTACAGTTTCATAGGATCCTTAAGAGTTCAAAGTAGTTTTTAGAGTTCCGTACTTCAAAAGAAAAAAACGGAACTCTTATAGGATCACTTTGTTGTCCGTCTGTCTGTCTGTCAAGACCCTTTATCTCACGAAAGGGTAAAGGTATCAGGTTGAAATTGATACCATATATAAAGGTCTATGAACCACACAAGATCTGAAAATTAATTTTTTTTACAACGACGCCATCAAAAGATATGGCATTTTATGTCCTCATCTCCATACATTTATGCACTAAAGCAAAACCTATAGGGTACTTCCCGTTGACCTAAAATTATGAAATTTGGCTAGAAGCTAGGTCTCACAGTGCAAATAAAGGGAAAAGTCTGAAATCATTAAATATTACAACTTTTCTCACAACTAATGAAAACCAATTGTGGTGAGCTCCCGTTTCAAGAACATTCATATAAGAGAGGGGTCAAGTTGGATGGTCGCTGAGGCGATTTTTGTTTTAGTTCTATTTTGAAAACGGGAACACTTACAAACTTGAAAGTTGGTATGTTTATAGTGCATAAGCTATAAAATAACAACAAATAATAAAATTTGGTCAAGCGCATGTTGGACTCAATAAATCCAGCACATTAACATACTGAAATTTCAACTAATACAATTATGATTATGTGGTGGTACGGAACCCTCGGTGCGCGAGTCCGACTCGCACTTGGCCGGTTTTTAGGGTTACGAACCAAAATGGTAAAAACGGAACCTTTATGATGCGACTATCATACACCTGTATGTATATCTCAGCCTCAGATAAAGGACTAAAGCAGCAACCACTCATGCTATCGACTTGGGAATAGTTTAAGAATACGATTGACCACTCATGCTATCGACTTGGGAATAGTTTTAGAATATGATTGATTGTCTTTTGAAAACCTGTAATTGGCTTTATTTTCTTAGTATTTTTTAAAAATATTGTAACTTTAGTGAACAAGCTGTTGGTTTTGTCAAAAATAATAAAAAAAAATTATTGCAAATGCAAGAATTATGAAAATTTTATTATTACTATTGTAAAGGGGACCCAAACAGGGGTAATTATTTTGTTTCGCGGTCCTAAAAATGGACATTATTGCTTCTAAAAATACTATAGGCATATCGGAACCGTCAGCGCGCGAATTCGAGTCGCACTTGAACGGTTTTTTTTGACTCGTAAACAAAGAATAAGAACCATTCAATTCATCTGCGAAAAAAGCTCCTTTTTAGGGTTCCGTACCAAATGGGACCCTATTGATATGCCACCGATGTCTGTACGTCTGTCAGCGGGCTGTATCTCATGAACCGTAATAGGTAGATAGTTGAAATTTACTCAGATTATGTATTTCTGTTGCCGCTATAATAAAAAATACTAAAACTAAAAAAAATAAAGGGTCCCATACTAAAAATGAGTCTTTTTAGGCTATTTTTGATCGATTTTTGTTTTAACTCTAGCGTAAAAACGGGAACACCTACAAACGTGAAAATATGTTTATAGTACACAAGCTATAGAATTACAAGAAATAATAAAAACTGGTCAAATGCGTATCGGACTCGCGCGTTTTTAATACACTTCTGCGTGACTGCACAAGTCCAACTGGCACGTGGCCGGTTTTTAGTATAGGTAGGTACCTATAACAAATTCTATGAGACAAATACCGAAAAGGTGTATTATTTATTATTCATATAACAATAATACATTATCATTTTATCATTACGGGATAACCCAAGCCGTCGATGTAGCTCATTTAAACATAACACAACACACAAATATTGTACTACAATACATAAATAATAATAAAAAATCTAATCACATTGTGTTATATTTCACTACACTACACATAAATACGTATTCTACAATAAGACATTCAAAACCAAGACACCTAGTGTATAGTGTGGAAACAAACCATAAAGCTCCACCCCGAGTCGTTCCTCATTATGATATTAAAATCGATCACTCGCGCATTGTGCACCACTCATCGAGTCACCATCACCACACAACGAGCTGCGCTCTATTAGTTGTACCTAAGTAGATCGACACATCGTTACTAAGAATACCTAAGATTATTCTATTCTATTCTATCGTGGACAAATCGTATCGCACTCTCAATTTTCGCCGTAATCACACCTGCACTAATTCAGAAACTAACTCGGCATACATTGCTGGTTGTAATAAGGATATTGGAATTAATAAAACCAAGCTTCCCAGCAATGTATGCCGAATTAGTCTTTGTATTTAGGAAGATGTGATTGTGCCTTTTAGCATAATGTCTAATATGAGTTTACTATTATTTAATCTGTGTCTAAGCAAAGAGTATCTAAACCAATGCGCAGGCGTTGCGTGATTTTCTTTCACGTCACACATTCTATTTTTACTTTCGAGCGGAGCGAGAAAGGTATTGTATTCGTGAAAAAAAAAGTTTTTCAAATTTTCTCAAAAATGTGTTCTGTAGCACTTATACATCAAGGGGGAATCGCGAATTCCCCGTCCTCCTACCAGTGAGACACTCCAGTAGGACGACGGGGCATGCCCCTTAAAAACAAGTCTCCCAAAAATGTCCGTCCGTCGGTCGGTCGGTCAGTCGGTCGGTCCGTCAGTCGGTCTGTCCGTCACGCTTTGGACTAGCGGCTAAACGAATGGTCCGATTACAACATATTTTGAACTTAGGAGTTTTATGCAAATCCATCGAAGGGTTCTAAGTGGTTTATTGCTGGCTCTCATTTTGAGGGTAGCTGTCATACAACGAAAATGAAAAATTGAAATTTTCTCAAAAACGGCTCATAGAATCTTGTTGAAACTATGCATGACCAAGCATCTCCATGTAACATATCTTGCGCAAGTATCAATTAATCTGTGTAATTTCATATAAGGGGTGTTCCTGTACCACCAAATCGTAAATATGTGATTTACCCAAAATTGGTTCCACTGAGTTTATTAAAATGTTCTATAATATAATCCTGGATTGGTTGTCTACCTGACTGGATATTCTTTATGATTTTTTTTGAATAAAATGTAGTATACAGGGTGTACCAAAAACTGAAAAGGCTAGACTAAACTGAACAATTATCCATAAGGAACATGTGTTGGGAAATTAACAAAATATCCATGCAAGTATCCTACGGTAGTATCCATTGATCTGTGAAAATTTATATAAAGGCTGTTCCAGTACTACTCGTACCAAAAGGTAAACATGTGATTTACTCGAAATCGTTTGAGGTTTGTTTGTTTTAATGTTTGACAATTTGAATTCTGAATTGATCTGTACATTACATTCGAAGATTTTTTTGGAAAAACGTAAATAAAAGTTTTTATTTCCATACTATGTGTATGGCATTACAAATTAAAGTTTGCGGTTGATAGTTTTTCCTTGAGTATTGCGAGAAAGTAAGTGCAGTGCTGCTGTACCATTTATTTATTTTAATTAAAACCCTAAATAATTATTAAGGGTTTATTTATTAATCAATTGTTTACACGTAAAATTAATACGTGAATGAATATGAATTCGAGACTTCTTGCAAATAATAATAAGAAGAATAAAACTGATGTAAACTCTTTACCTATAGGTAGGTAATCTTTCAGATTTATCACTATCATCACTACATATAGGTAGTATAAAACAAAGTCGCCGGTACAATTTCCGGTAAAGATATCTTTTAATAAATCGCAGGGCCAAACTTTCAACGTTGCAGGCTTAGATTTGAGCGTTGAGTGTTCTTCACATCATGACCAATTATATTTAGCTCTTTTTGGAGTAATCTCTAAAGAAAATGTGTTTTCAATACATTTGCTCGAAAAACGTACTTACAAGGACGTAAACATTGCTAGTAAGTAGTTACTTACCGAACTAGTGCGGTAAGTAAAAAAAGTATAATAACAAGGAGTTTTTACACTCTAATCATAAAATTATTTTGTAAAAATACTACAGTGGTGACTTTTTACTTGGGTGACGACTGCCTACCTATATATTATTATAAAATGGAGAGTACCAGGAGAACATAAATCGACAAGAGGCTCACAGTACCCATTGTTGGTTCCTTTACTTATACCTATTTTCTCACAAATGTATTGAGAAACGTCGTAAGATATACGTCCGTAAGGGTTATGACAAACTCGTGCCGATGGTAAATCCTCAACTTCGTCTCGGGCTTACAAAACGTCAACTCGTTTGTAATAACCCTACTTACGGAACTTGTATCTTAAACTACTATTGTATTGTCTGATGACAAAAGAGATGTGAACGTTGTATAAAAGACATTCTGTAGTATATTTAGTATCAGCATTGCACCCGTTAGAAGCCGGGGCGGGTCGCTGGTTTATTTATAAAAACTCTTTTTTATAAAAGTAATTAGTGATTCATTAAAAGCAACATGTTTCAAATTTTATATCAAAGCTACGAAACACAAAAAAAATAATTAACTTCGTTGATAATATCTACAATGTTCCAATTTTCTGAACCAACTACTGGCATAAAAAAATTGATATTAAAGGCAAACAAATAACTTGAAATGGATTCTAAACATTTTTAATGAAAAAGGCTTTCATGGAAAAAGTTAAATGGGAAGGTGCTCTGTATTTCAAAGTGCGAACAAAAATGTTTTTAATAAACTTTTACAAAAACATTGTGACTGAGTAATTTGCTTCTATCTTTGTAAGGTAATTTTGTGACCACATTACGACACAGTGCCATTTCAGTAGGAAAATAAACTGAATAACTTTAA
This sequence comes from Athrips mouffetella, assembly GCA_947532105.1. Lineage (NCBI taxonomy): Eukaryota > Metazoa > Arthropoda > Insecta > Lepidoptera > Gelechiidae > Athrips > Athrips mouffetella. Next base: position 13,416,159 of record OX383971.1, read on the forward strand.
GTTGACACGGCTCAGACAGACATGCAGCTTTCTACTATCGTAAACGCTAGTAGAACATAATACTAGAGGAGCGCCAAAAGTTTCTAGCCTATACAAGGTTATTTTTTTGGACCTGATATGCGTATGCCCACCTTATTACAGAGGTCAAAAGCAACAACTTTTTGTTCTACGACTTTGCTCGATATTCAGGAATGTTTACAGAAAGCAAAATTTTGATATTTCCCCGTTTACCGCGAATTTTATCCGTGATCCGGAGTCCATAGATGGTTACGTCACTGTTTTATCGCTTGTATGTCGATTTGTTGATGGCATGCAATTCAAAAAATATCGCCGCTGTAGACAATGACCCCAAGTCGACCGCATACATTTTTTTATATCGTGTATTCATAAAGTTTCTGACTTAAAAAGGACAAACTCCACGACAAATCAAGAAAAGACTAGACATCGGGTACGAAAGGGCTGAGCTTTCTCATTCAACTGAAAGAGTTCCGTTTGGGTTACGAGTCTCTAGCCCTCCCGTTTCGATCAATTTAGAAAACATTTTTGTTTTTAATCAAATGGTTATTAACGGCTGCCTTTTGAAGATGAAAGAAATTTCTCTAATGTCTAATCTTTCCAAAACAAACGTCCTTTGGATTCTTCATAACGTTTGGGGATGAACAAAGTATGTGCGAGATGGGCAGTGAAACTTTCTGCAATTCAAAGACAGCAACGTGTGGACTGTGCAAGACTTTTTTGAGCTGAATATCTTGTATTGGTTTCAAACAACTTGATTATCCATCCTACTATCAATATATATATATAGCACGATTTGCACGCTGTTTTAGCGCCGGCGATGAGTTGAACGCTGCAGTGATCGAGTTTTTTGACTTAATGGAAATTACTGAAAATTAAAAAGGCATTGTAAAGCTTAACATAACGCACGTTATAATAAGTATGTTGATTGGGGGGGTAGAGATTATCTAGAAAATAGTTATTTAGTTTTCATTGTTCATCCTGTTTTTTTTTTCATACCCGGGCCGAAAACTGTTGGCTCTCCCGTAAACATGTATAGAATTGACATTAGCTAATGAAAGTTTGCGTGACACCTAAACCTAATGGTCAATTAGCGTTCACGATAGTACAAAGTCACTTGTCCATACGCCCTGCAGGTTCCTCTAAGGTCGTGATTGTGACCCTCGCTCTGGTTTACACCTGCTGGACCAACGTGATGAGGACGTATGAACCAGATTCCATTCGGTGTATTTCAAAACTCGCTGAACAATGGTGTATAGATATAGTGGTGCATTTTAGAAATCTGAAAGCTGCAGAATGAGCGGCATCACAAAAGAGGCTAAAGCAGCAGCAGTATTCCAACTGCCAACAAACCGCCATGCAGTTTGGCAGATGTAATAATTTTAAGTAGATATTATGCTAACCAGAATAAACTCCATTTTTCATTTTTTTTATATAAAAATTTGGTAGGCCCCTACATTTTCATACCTTTCGCTGTGGAGGTTTGTGGAAGCAAGGGCCTTTTTGAGAGAGCTAGGGCGACAGCTCAGGCAAAGCGGAGCTGATCCCCGCGCCGAATCGTACCTGGTGCAGCAAGCACATTTCACTGGCGATTCATCGCGGCAATGCCGCCAGTGTTATGGGTACTTTTCCATCAGGTGCGATTCGGGGGGGTCTTTTTTACGAACCATAAGGGGATATTTATGTTTTTTAGTGACATAGATTGAATGTAATTTGTTTTTAAAAGCACAAGAACTTTACAGCTTATAATTATTTATTTTTCAAACAGACAGCAAGATTTACAAGAAAAAACAGTCGACGGCCAAGTCACGTCGTCACATCACCTATTCTTTTTAAAACCAGCAAGGAAATTGGGTCTCATAGGCCTCATAGAACTTCATTTATATCCTCTGGTGGCACATCAAAAACGCCGCTCTTAACATCGGCCATCCTGCAAAGTGAATACCAGTAGACACCAGTATTCACAAATCAGGTATTAGAAATAACATAAATACAATTTCTATTACCTGGTACTTGGCTCAACCAGACGGTATTGCATGAAAGGCATACTAACTCTCCAATAAATCTATTAAATCTTGCCTATCTACAATTTCTCCTTCACTGTCAGTATCAGACTCTAAATTAACACAGCTGGTGTACAGTCTTAATGCATCAGCAGGAACAACAGCATCGAACTTTCTGTAACCCTTCATTCCCTTGATACTACGTATTTCGTATCGATCATTCAGACAGACCTTGACAACTTTATATGGTCCAGCATAAGTTTTGTCAATTTTCCTGTTAACACCAGTCTCACTGTTTGTAGGTGCATTATTCCACAACACTAAATCACCCTTTTTATACTTTTTCGCTTCTCTTCTGTTTTCGTTACACTTTTTCATCATGTACTCCTGTTTGTTCTCTATATTTTCATATGCTGTTCTACGCTTTACTCCGACGTCAACCTCTTCGTGATTTCCGGTTAAACCCGGTACCAAACTCCTTTTGTTCGTAAACATAAGCTCATAGGGACTAAATTTTGTTGTATCCTGTATGGTACCATTTATGCCCATAACAATTTCTGGTATTGTCTTATCCCAATGAATTGGTTCAATAGTACTTGTACGTATGGCATCAAGTAAAGTCCGATTTACTCGCTCCACTTGCCCATTTGCTCGAGGTGCAGCTATGGCATTCAAAGTATGATGTATTTTGTGTGCCACACAGAAATCCTTAAAATATCGGCTTGTGAAAGCTAATCCTCTGTCAGACACTATACGGTTTGGATAACCCATAATTGCAAATATTTCTCGAAGCGCAGCTACCGTTTCAGTTGAACGTACTGTTTTGGTTACTTTGACCACAACATATTTGGTGAAAGCATCCACAACAACCAATACATACTGATTTCCCTTGGTTGACTTAGGAAAGGGTCCCATGTGATCAATATGTACAGTGTGCATAGGTTGATCCGGTTTTGTTATTGGATATATCTTGCCAGTTATTGGACCATAATTACCTTTCTTAAATTGACAGTCCAGACATGCAGCCACATACTTTCTCACAAAACGAGTCATACGAGGAAACCAATAGTTAGCCTTGATAGCATCTTCACACCTTTTGATTCCCGCATGGCCAATGTCATCATGAAACATTTTCATTATACGCCACTTCGCCGATTTAGGTACAGCCAAACGTTCACCATACAATGTTTTTCTGTAAAGTCGTTCATCGCGAATACAATAGTTATTTTTAGCATCATCGCTTGCACTGTCTCCCTTAAGTTGGTTATAAATAGATCGTAATTTGTCATCTTGTAATTGTGCAGCTAAAAACCAATCGTCAGTATTTGTGATAGGTAATATTTCCGGTACTGGATTTCGGCTTAAAGCATCAACATGTCGCATACTAGTTCCCGGTCGATAAATAATCTCCATGTCGTAGTCTTGAATTTGAAGCCACCATCTTGCAATACGTGGAACTAGATCTTTTTTAGTTAACGTGCCTCGGACTGCAGAACAATCTGTTACTATTTTTACATGAATACCAGTGATATAAATTCTAAACCGTTTTAACGACTCTACAACTGCTAAGGTCTCCAACTCGTAACTGTGGTATATCATCTCTTCCTTTGTTGTGACTCTGCTGAAATATATGACTGGTTTTAATACTCCATCAGGCTGCTTTTGTAGAAGAATTCCAGCTATACCTGCTTTACACGCGTCTGTGTGAATTTCTGTTTCATAATTACGATTGTAAAGCGCCAATACTGGTTTACAAGTAAGAATGGCTCTTAATTTGTTGAAAGCTTCATTGTGCTCATCTTTCCATTTCCAAATTACATTCTTTTTGGTCAGTTCGGTCAAAGGCCTTGCGATCAAAGCAAAGTTTTTAACAAATTTTCTAAAATAAGAACAAAGACCTACAAATTGGCGAACTTGATGAACATTATTTGGTACGGGGAAGTTATTTACAGCATCTAGCTTTTTGTCTCCAGGCCGAATACCTTCCGGAGTTACCACGTGACCCAGATAATTTACTTCATTCTTTAAAAACGAGCATTTTTCAAGATTTAATTTCAGATTCGCACTTCTCATTAATTGTAATACCTTTTCAAGACTCAACAAACCAGTGCTAACATTCACTGAAGGTAGAAGCATGTCATCCATAAAAGTTAGCACCTCTTCATATCTTAAAGAACCCAATAATTTATAAATAGTGCGCTGGAAAACAGCAGGTGCATTCGCTAAGCCGAAAGGAACTCGTGTATATTCCCATTGCCCATCAGGCGTTATAAAAGTAGTGTATTTTCTCGACTCTTCTGACAAAGGGACCTGATGATAACCCTGAGCTAAATCTAAACTTGTAAAATAACTCTTGCCACTCAATTTGTTCAGCTGATCATCAATATGCGGCAATGGAAATCTATCTTTCACTGTAATTGCATTTAGTGCGCGATAATCGACGCAAAGCCGATAATCTCCATTCTTTTTCTTAACAAGAACTACTGGAGAAGCATAATTAGAATGCGATTCTTGAATTATTCCTGCATCTAAAAGATCCTTGACTTTCTTTCGCACAACATCAAGTTCAGATTGAGCAAGTCTATACGGCTTGTGGAATACAGGTGTTTTAGAAGTAAGCTCTATATTCATTTCAGCTAAATCTGTTTTACCTAAATCTTTAGTATCCTTAGCAAAACAGTCTTCGTATTTCAAAAGCAACTCATAGAGCTGACACAATTCCGTTTTAGCTAAATTTCCTACATCGATTTCCGATAAAAGCTTGTTTGCAACAGTACATTGACGCAAATATTCAAACGTACTTTCTGGAGCCAGATCTGAAATGCTATTCACCACCACGTTCCGCGCTACGCTCTCGTTACCATTTTGCTGTGAAAAACAGAGAGTTGACCGTCTTTAACTATTAATATCTCACAGCAATAATCTTCTAATTGAGCCAAATACCAGCATTCATTTAAACAGAAATTATAATACCGTAGTAAAACGTATAAATACAACACACTCCGCTACCACAACATTTAAATAATAAAATTTCCAGCAGCAAGGAAGCAGTGGTTAACCAAAGGTTGTATTTTAACATTGCACCAATTTAAATACCACAGTCATACACTTGTATCTGCTTTTGCAGAGATGTGCTTCAGTTTACCAACCCTAAATAATTTCAGCATCAGAAATAGCAGAAGTCAGTAACAGCACACTGAACTTCTGACCCTACTTACAGCAGAACAAATTGTATCAGAAACAGCATAAGTCAGACAGCATACTGAACTTCTATCAGAAAACAGAAACAGCACAGAAGGGTGTATATGAATAGTTAAATTAAATTACCCACCTCCTTGCCACTACCGACAGTTGTAGAGGAGCCGGTACTACCCACAGATCTGTCGGTCATCGGTTCACATAAAGCAGCACGGGCTATCAAATCTCCCTTCTTCCAATTTATGTCTGCATCACCCATATTATAAATTCGTAAATAGCCAGAAGGACCTCGCAACAAGGTCGCAGGCACTACAAAAAATCTTTCTTCAAAATCAAAAATTCTTGGAGCGGTACACACATTATCTTTTTCAGCATTTCCAATTATGTTAACTTCAACAATCATAGATTTCTTAGAAGGAATATGTGTATCCGATCCCATTGTAACCTTATATTTATCATCAGATTCATTTTCTCTAATATCTTTCGTAAGTAAAGCAGATTTCTGAGTGGTTACTAACGATACTCCTTGTGAATTTATGATTGGTTGTCCAATAACTATGTCCACGTTAGCAGGAAGTGACATGTGCGTAACTACAGCTCCAGTTTCAAATTTCATGCCATCAATAAAAATTTCGAATTTTATCTGTCCTATAGCAGGTACAGCATCGCCCGTAAAACCTTTAAGAACTGTATCTGTCTGCGTGATTGAGTTGTTGAGCATATTAGCCGTTCTGAGAGCCAAAATATTTAATTGAGCACCAGTATCTATATACGCTCTATAGGTTTTGCCTTCAATCAATACATCCTTTTTATAAATAGGTATCATTTAAATTTTGCACAATGTTGATGGAAACCGGCTCTATCTTCCTTTTCCTGATGTTATTTTCCAGTTTTTGGCACTTGTTAGCCAAGTGCCCAACTTCATTACAATATTTACACACACGACGATCTGGCAATTGACAATCTTTCACCAAATGGTCACTGGAATTACATCTGAAACAATTCATGCCTCGAGAAGTCGTCGTAGGATTCAATCGAGAAGTTGATGCAAGCGGTTGATTCATAGATTTCCTCAAAATAACGTCTGGGTTTTGCATCCGAAAATAAGGATGTGAATCAAAAGTTTTCTTGGGTTCAGTTTTGTTTCGATATGTTTCGAAGGACGACAAATACCCAGAATAAAACTCTTCCGGGGTTTCACATTTGTATGCTTTAGCATTATTTTGTAAATCGACTGGTAAACCTTTTACAATGCAAGAAAGCGACGCAGCATCGTCCAAACGACAACGGCGACATAGCGCCAGTTTCTCGTGAAAGTAGTGGGTAATGCTCTCAGTGTTCATTTTCTTACGCCCCACTAATTCTTCCAGCATGACCGCATAATCGAAATTTCGAGGAAAAGCATCACTTAGCAAAGTTTTCCATTGGTCCCAAGTGTAATCGTACTCATCTAAACGGCTAAACCAAATTTGGGCTTGTCCTGCAAGACGAGTCTGCATGATTACAATTTTGGAATAATCATTCCACTTGTGAACAAGTCCGAGTTGGTCGATTTTAGCCAACCAGTTCTTCACATTGCACTCACTTTCGTCAGGATCAAAAGGTGGTATGATTTTCTCGCCAGACAGATTCCGAGGCGGACGTGATTCCATGCAGTACTTTTCTACCATTTTTTCTATCTCCTTGTAGGTTGACAGTCTCTCATTCTCGACATTAGCACTCACATCTTCGACCGAAATATTTTGTACAGACGAATCATCACATATTGGGACAACATGAACGACACCTGCACTATTTACAGTTGAACTTCCAGCTGAAGAGCCTCGAGCACTTTTTGATGCTCGCATATAAATATTATTTTTATTAAATTTTATTCTTTTCATGTTTGGGTTCAAATTATTATCCCACTTCTGAATTTTAAAAGCACAAGAACTTTACAGCTTATAATTATTTATTTTTCAAACAGACAGCAAGATTTACAAGAAAAAACAGTCGACGGCCAAGTCACGTCGTCACATCACCTATTCTTTTTAAAACCAGCAAGGAAATTGGGTCTCATAGGCCTCATAGAACTTCATTTATATCCTCTGGTGGCACATCAAAAACGCCGCTCTTAACATTGTATTTAATTTTAAACTTTGTATATTTTAAAATAAATATACATTTTAAAAAAAATCAAGTTTTTAGAACTCTGAATTTGGCTATCGATTTTTTATGCTTCCTGTGATATCGGGGCCACTCCCACTTGACCTGAACAAAGCTATGAAAGTTATAACTTTCTTTGACCTTGGACAAACCAAAAAATACACGCAGTAGTTGTAGTTTCCTAACTATAGGATAGGCGAAGAAAACTAATTGCACTTTCTCTTTCCCAATAGACAAAAACTTACTACGCAGGATTCAGATGAGAAAAATCTTTAAGGGTGGCGACAAAGGTTTGATTTGACATGTTGGTTTAAATTAAACCTGTTTGTATCATTCGCTTAATTTTATTTTTTTTATTTAAGTAATTTTTAAATTTCAAGTCGATAGCATGAATGGTTTTTGAGAAATACAGATGGACAGACGAAGTTTCACCATAAGGGTTCCGTTGTTACCATCTTGGTTGGGGACCCTAAAAATGCTCTTAGCTAATTTAGTTTACATGGATATCACATTATCTATAAATTTAATGTTTGTATTTTTTAGGTATTGGTAGGTATGCCGTATAACAGGCCCATAAACTGCAGATTTATTCGATTACCATATTTTATGATTGAGTTCGCCTGTCTAGATAAAGCTGTAAGAGTTTTAAAGATCGTTTTTGGAGAGTAAGTTTACAATAATATCATTAGTAAACCTATGAAATTATGATAATTGTTTAAAAACATAATGATGATAATGTATGTATGAAGAGCCAGAAGAGCTAAATAAAATCGATCGAAGATAAGAACTCGTAAGTATATGAATTAGGTCCCCGTCACGTCACGGCCTTACAACTGCTTTGGAACTGTAGTACGAGCTGAGTATCTAACGAACTGGTACCTATCTCATTTGAAATTCAAATTCCGTCGAAATAAATTAAGCGCGTCCGTAAATCCAAATCAAACATCAAGGAAGCCGATTAAAAGATCGAGATATTTCGCAATTAAGCTGAAATCGTATACCATTATTAACTTGAACGATAGATGAAAGCATTTTTACTGAAGTAAGATGTTTAATGGAAAAAGTTTTAATGAGATTTGATGAACGAAACGTTCCGAAAATATAAATTTCTTTAAAGTAAATTTACTTTCTGAGAGTTTCCAGGAATGGTATAAATTTAGCTGCATTTGTATTTTGGTATCGGAAAATATTTGATTCTTAAACGATCGACTACGATTCTTACTCACGCCAACGCAAAATCTAGAAAAAAACGTAATGAAATTAATTTCATTTTTGGCCGCTAGCGTGTAAAGGGTTTTTGAAATTAGAATATGATGATGATGAATATGGCGTATTAAGGTACACGCCGCTGAAAAAGTAAATATCAAAGCTTTTGTTCGTTTTTCTACCCCCGGCCCGCTGATCCTTAGTCACACCGGTGTGGTAACTCGGTGTGACTATGGGTCGGTTGGTAAAATTACGGTTTTGCAAAACATTTAATGTTTATAGCTACTTTTTTATGTATATCGTATTTAAATATGATGTTAAGACACAATATTTACGAATCCACCTAAAATTTTAATCGGAATATTTTTTTCGAAATACAGCTTAGGCAAAAATAGTAATAGACAATTATTTACTTTATATCATAGGTAAACGTATATTTTACATATAGGCATCAAAATCCACCATAAATATATTTAAAAAATTTTTTTTTTTTTTTTTTTCAAAATATAAGATCGACACTTATTTTCATATATAAGGCCCAACAAAGTTGAGATAAAATAATAGAAATAAACCACGGAAATAAACTAAGCTAAACTCAACCTTTTTAAATGTAAGTGATTCTTATATAAATCCTATACAAAATAAAAAAAAAGTTTTTTGTAATCGGTGGTTTACAAAGATTTGGTAAACGTATATGTTGGATTTGCCAAAAATATGAGTACTTACTTAGCACTATTTAAATTATTAGAAAGCAAAACGGCTCTATTACTATTTTTGGTTGCGAAGATAAACTTTATTTAAATTTCGTGGTATAAAAGTTAAATAATACAAAAAAGGTAATATTTTTAGGTGGATTCATGTATAATATGAAAGTATGTATTACATAGCCGGTCGTAAATAAAAATAATAATCTATAAACATTTTTTTCCGAAATTCCATATTTTTTTAATCTTTGGACGGCAAAATAAATAATTACTAGGGTAAATTTAGGTGGATTCCATTAAAAAGTTTTACACAGAAATATAATCTATCGATCTGAAAAAGAAACACGGCTATTACAAATTATTTCCGTTTCGCCATACAATGCTCTCGTAATTTTACTGGAGTAATACCCCTGGGTTTTCTATGCAGCAGCAGCATTTTTCTCGCTATAGTGACGTGAAAAGTTGTGTGTTTCACGGCAGCTTTATTTTGCATCTTCATGCCTTGAAACCCTCGCTGTGTTCAGCTTGGGTGTTCAGAGTTTTTTTTAGCTTCGCTCGTGGTTCAATCATCCTCTTGCTCAGGTTTCAATACAAGCCACTCGCGCCAAATAACAATGTTGCAGCCTTGCATAACAAATAACTTAATTGGTATATAAGGTTTGTCGGTTGGTTCTAAACAACAATATTTAAAGCCCAATTCGTCTTCCACAACCGTAAAAAAGATACTCAGGGTAATAAACTTATCTCAGTAACTATAAATAAAGGCAGGGACGCACGTGCGTAAACTAAAAGTGCTTTTTGGTCCCGTAACACCATGGCGACATAAATTACCAGCGAATGGCCCAAGTTGCGACTCTAATGCCAGATTGAGCAGATTAAACGTCGATGAGAGGAAAACTCCCGATCGACCTGAATGGCTCGCATTTTTTGGCCCGTCCCTAAATTGCCTTTTTTACAAGTAAAAGTATGTAGGCTTCTCTGATCGTTATATGATACGTAGAAGTCGAAAATGCTGATTGAAAACACTTATTGTTATTTTTTCTTAGTACCGTTTTAAGTATCCTTTTTACTAACCTAACTTAGGAGACAAAGCTTCGATTATATAATAAGGACGCATAAGTGTAGCGACACACCTGCGAAAATTCCGACGCGGAAAGTTCTGCAACTAAAAAATCTTTCAAGTATGGCATCAGCGGAAATTCCTTCAGATGTGTCTTAGGTAACCTAAAAAGCATTGCGAGCGCATTGAGCGGAACTCTCCGCGTCGGAAAGATCCGCAGTTGTGTAGCTACTCTTAGGATAAAGTAATAATTTGACTCATTTTGATAATATACCTACTGATTTAGCCTACAGTTCTAGTCTAAATATTATACATAAGTTACAACTATTTTGAGGGCTGTCCAAACTTTTTGTTAATGGAAATAGTGCCATACACCGGTTATGTGTCTGTAATTTTGAATAAGGAGTCCAACGAATAAGGCGTTGGTAACAACTTAAGTCCTCTGAAAGGAAAATCTTTGTTTTTGGGGATATTATGACGCAACAAATCTTTGTGTGGAACCATGCTGCCTAACGTTCCGCGATATACAGGTATACACTGAGTTTTGTAGCTGGCCACGTACAACTCATCGATACAAAAGAAAGAAAAAGAATACTGAAAACTCACCTGATATTGTCCTTAACTTCACGTTCTCCAAATCTGAAAGTAAGTAACATTATTATTTTTACAAACTTCAAGGAACAGTTACCTACTATCGTCGATTACAAAGTAAAACACTGATTATCTACATTGTCCTTAACTTCACGTTCTCCAAATCTGAAAGTAAGTAACATTATTATTTTTACAAACTTCAAGGAACAGTTACCTACTATCGTCGATTACAAAGTAAAACACTGATTATCTACATTTGCTATTGAGTTCGTAAAATTTTTGGTAATTTTAAATTGGCTTAATAAACGTAACTCACAAACTTGCTCAACGTAAAAGTGCTTTAACGAGGGTTCCATATTAACGCCCTGCCCGTCCTACACTGATTATCTATATTGTCCTTAACTTCACGTTCTCCAAATCTGAAAGTAAGTAACATTATTATTTTTACAAACTTCAAGGAACAGTTACCTACTATCGTCGATTACAAAGTAAAACACTGATTATCTACATTTGCTATTGAGTTCGTAAAATTTTTGGTAATTTTAAATTGGCTTAATAAACGTAACTCACAAACTTGCTCAACGTAAAAGTGCTTTAACGAGGGTTCCATATTAACGCTCCTTTTCGGAGCGGTGCTTTTGACTTTCGATCATTTTTACATAATTACAAACGCCTTTTTTGTCTCGTTTATGTTCAGCTGCCATAAAATGTGAAAACGTTCTATCAAAATTTTAATGTATACATTACAGTTTCATCGAATGATCAGTTTCGAAACCAGTATTTTTTTAGACACTTTGAATGAAATGAGAAATAACTTGTGAGATTACAACCGTGTTCGGCTTGTCATACCTCGATTCGAGCTTGTTAATATGCCGCGGCCCGGGGCAACCAAAATATCACAAGTGCCACCCTCGACAACGGTTTATATTCCTTACAACTACATTCCCGCTGCAAATTCTTCTTTTATTAAGGGAAAGTGGAAAAAAAACTCAGTTGAATCTTCACTCCAGTCTTTGATATTACGAGTATTTTAAAAGTTCATTTTCATTGTCAAAGAAGACAATACTCTAATAATAAATGATTTTTTCAACACAATTTGCTCATTAAACAACAGCTCTATTTGCACCAAAGAGGTTTAAGTAGCAGCTCTTACTGCTAAGGAGCCATAAGCGTATCACTTTCTTGCGAGGGTCCTTCTTACTAAAATGTATGGATTTTTATCAAATCCTAAAAACGTAAAATTTTTATCTTTCTCTCTGAGAAATATGTGACATGGGACTAATAAAAAAACACTTCAACATAACATCCCATGAAACGTCCACTACAGGACAGGGAGCTCCCTCTAGAATTCTAGCTTCTGCTGGAAAAACTTAGAGGGGAAGAACCGTAGTCACCTCGCTTGTTAGCGTTACGGCTGGAACCATGGACCGCGTTTTTAGGTGACCGCAGTAAGTAAGAGCACCACACGGGGTGAAAACACTTACCATTCAGGAATAAAACGGTGTTAAAAATCACGCATAAAATGGCTATTACGGATTATTTACGCTTCCGTTGTTAGTATTAATGATCAATTCACAAGTAAAAAAAGATATATTTTTTCTTCTATCGCAAACAAAGTTAATACTAACACATTAGATTTTTAAAGATTTCTTGATTTTTGTAAAACTTAACTGAGTTTTTTGACCAACTAGTATATAGGCGACTAGGAGACGCTTTTCCCTTCACTAGTTCATACAGAATATGTATATGACGGACTCTATAGTTTTTTACTCTGAGATTTGCACAGTATTAAGGCCCATAAGCTTATCAAACACGCGTGTTTTTTTCATTATATTACCGCACTAGTGTTTTTTTTATTTCATTTTTTAATCTCGGCAAGGAACAAGGAGTTTTTATGCTACTAAAATTTTCAAGAAATTAAGCTGAATTCGAATATATCAGAAATGAACGTTCATTTTATGCAATTATTTATATTAATTAACGAATCAACAATAAGTTTGTCATTTACGTAACAGGATATTACATTTTTGATAATTTACATACATAGTAATACATACATAATATCACGCCTTGTTCCCGTCGGGGTAGGCAGAGACCACAGTTCTCCACCTGCTACGATCTTGACATACTTCCCTTGCTTCCTGTACTTTCATCAATCCTTTCATACATGCTCGTCGGTTTACGATACTTTTAACCTAAAAGTACAAATACCCTTGATAATTTATTTCAAGGGTGGAATAAGCTGTTTGACAGTTTAGTCTGTGCCCGCTTAAAAAAGAAATATTACGCGCAAATATTACAAATATTTGTGGTGTGTTTATTATTGCAATTATTTCTAAAAGTGACGACTTCTACAAATAAAAAACTGTTCCTGAACCGTCTAAAATACTCATACACGAAATACAATTTTGAAAGTTGTAAAAATTAAAGGAAAACACCAAATTATGCAGCCAACAACATGTTCCGGTGGACATAAGGTTAGCAAGTATAGTATTTGTAGAAAAACGTCGTAAGCCTCATGTGCGCATAGCCATTACACTCTCGGCTCCATTACGCCCTCGCCTGCGGATCGGCCTGCAATTTCTGAGCCAAGTGTGTAATGAGCAAAACAGCGCACTAGCATCTTAATGTACTTTAAATGAATTATTTTTGCTTATTTATATGATAAAATGTCGATGACGACTTAACGAAAGTAATTTTCCCGAGGACACAAATATTTGACAATGTGAACAACAAGTAAATGACTATATTCATAATGTAGCTATACGCACACCTCACTTTGTGTCACAGAAAATTTGTAATTAACGAAATATGGTAACGAGAATTGCTTTCAACTCGGAGCGAAGATTTTGTAAGAAAGAGAATCGACAGAAAATTAAATTTCATTTTCTCCTGTGGCCCAGGCCACAGAATATAATAATAGTCCAAGCAAAAATTACTACCGCTACCCAATGAAGTAACAAATCTTACTTGGCTGAACCGCAGCAGGTCGGCTCTAACAAAACAAACTTGCTTAGTAACTGATTCGCGCACAACAAAAAGTACGCAAGCTCTCGGTACGGTTGCCTGTTTCTTGCAACTTTCAATCCGCGAGACAAATTAAGGTTTTCTTCCAAAGAAACATTTTCCTTCCAGCTAAAATACAGCAGAGTAAAACAAAACTACCTATTTAGGTTCGATTAAATCTATGATTCTCTATTTTTAAAGTAGACAATGTTTAGTCTTTTTACAAATAAATGGTGATGATGCATGACAATGAAGATGTTATTCCTTTTTAGGGTTCCGTTGTCAACAAGAAACCCCTATAGTTCGTCATGTCCCGTCTGTCTTTCCGCGGCTTAGCTCAGGTACCCTTAGTACTAGAAAGCTGAATTCTAGTACGGTAATAGATTTCATCCACGCTGACAGTAATAAAAAAAACATAAAAAGAAAAAAATAATAATGTGGTTGATTTTTTTTCCGCGTCTACCCCGTCGTGTGGGGTGTCTTTGAATAGGTCCCAGATTAGTAAGTATAGTAAATTGGTCTTTTAAAATAATTTGAGCCTGCAAAGATAATTTTTCGATTTAGGGATCCGTTTGCGAAATATTTCGCTTGAAAGCGCATTTTTTTTGTTAGAGTCGCGTGTCGGCCCCCGCCAGCTAAACGGTGATTATTGGAAATTTGAAAAAATCACAGTAGTATTTTATATGATGAAATTAAAAGGAAAACTATTACAGCTAAGTAGGCTTCACAGGTTAATGAGCAATAGCCGAAAAACTGGAAATAATCAAAATTGCAATAGTAATCAGGCGCTAGGATCTCGCTGAGCATTAGGTGGTAAAAAGTTTATGGTATTAACGTTATAAAATACCTAAACAAAACCTGGTTTACGACAAAAAATCGTAAAAAACTACGGAACCCAAAACTGTGCTTGGCCCGACACGCACTGGGCCAGTTTTTTTATAACTTGTGTGAGTCCCATATCCTTAGACCCAGCAGGGAATACCGCTTAGATACTATTTACGTAACGGCACGAACAACATTAGAGGAATCTTGATAAGGAACGTATAATTTCGCAAAAAAGGACTGAAGGGTACTCCGAACACTCCAGGAACGAAGGGTATACAACTTAGATGTTTATTTGCGATGATATTGATTGTGTCCCGAACAAAAATAGCGCTATCAGTATAAGTTCAAAATGTTTTTCCATTTATAAAAGGAAAAATTCCAAGATCCTCTTAAGATTCAATCTTTTATTTTTTAAGGGTTTTGCACGCAAGGGTTGATGACGGGTCCTGTATTACTGAGCCTACAACGTCGTCTGTCTGACCATTTGTCCGTCTGTCAGACCATTAAAGTTGTATCTTTTGATCCATATCAGCTAGCCGATTAAAATTTCCAGATTTGTGTAAAAAATATTCAAAATGAAATGTAAAAAATTGCGGTACGAGTAAGTCCCCATTTTTTTTTTGCTTTAGTGAAAACGGTAGTATATACAAGCGTCAAACTAGGTATGGTCGTAGATCATAAGCTTTAGTAGAATTAGCATGAAAAACTGGTCGAGTGCGAGTCAGACTCTCCTATTTATGACACAGTAATTTTGAACCACTAAAATTTCGTCTATTTGAAATATTTTTTTGTGGTACGGAGCCCTCAGCGCTAGAGTAAGACTAGTAGATTGCAGGTTTTTATTTGGTTGAAATTATAAGAATAAAAAAAACTCGACCCAGTTCTGTTATAAAAGCATTTAATCTTTCCTTTTTTGTTTGCCTTGTTGAAGCGGAAACAAGCTAATCGAATAAGGGATGAAGACCATTTGTTATAAGATGAACGAGTGGAGTAGGTAATTAGTCAAGGATGCATCATCGCACCCCTTTTACAAGGACAGTAGTTAACGATTTATCTTAATTGATAAATCTTAGGGTGAGTGCGAATGTCAGAATAAAGTATTTATTCGTAGGAATAAAGATTGTTTAGAAACTTGGGTATGGGCACAATATACTTTTTATTGAATTGCAAATTATACAATGCAAAATTTTTCTAAATAATAAATACATACTAATAATTGAAAGTTTGTCATAACTGATTACGCACTCAATTTGTATCGATATATTTTTTTTAAAATCTGATAAACTAAAGCAACGTTTTAACAAAAACATTTTGTAACCTACTAGAAAATCTATTTATTTGTGTCGTTAGTTGACACCGATTCGCCCTAAATTGGAATAACGAAGAAAATCCGTAATAAAGGATCTCTGAATGATTGATAGAAACGGGACCTTTCCTTATAGTTTGGACCTTGCGACCTCTGTGTTCTGACAGGTGGGGTGTTAAATTACAGAGGTAAAATTCCTACATCTCACGTTTTGGGGCGTTTGGGTGAGATCGGGCAGACAGTGAGGTGAGCACACGCGTGATTTAGTCGTGAATTTTAGACCACACCTCAAATGGTACGAATTGTACCTATACAGGCAGGGTTACTTGTAAACCGGCCCGATTCCGTTAATGGCTTATTGCGGAATCTAAATGCCTCATAAAGAAGTGCAAGAAATGTTGTCAGACGATTTTTGTAATATGCAAACGACAAAAAAAATATTGGGTCTTTAACTATGAAATTGCCGTTTTGTATGGCGAATTTTAGGTAAACTCAATTTTCAGTACTAACATTATTGCATTTTTTTTAGGAATTAAAAATCCAATTTTTTTATAATTTTTAAGCATGATCGGGAAGACATTAAGCTTACAGAAGCTAAAATTTAATTTTCGAAAAAAATTCTCTGTAAAAAAATATAACAAATCTAACGATGAAATCGGATGACATTTAAGACGAACAATTTTTAAACCTTAAATTTTATATATCAAACTAAAACTAAATACTTTATTTTATGCGTAAATTGATAACCTTGAAGTCAACTTTCAAATAAAAGACCAATGAAAAAATTTTCTTTAGAATTATAGGAATTATCGGTCAGAAAATTTCGGCAATTTCATAGTTAAAAACCTATTACCTTCCATAAAATACTGATCGATTTTTAAATTGTAATGAATTTTTTTGAAACGGATAATTAGTTACATGCAAATAATGGAAATATTTTTTTTACGAATTATCAAAAGTTGTAGAACGAAAATTGTTGCTTTTAGGTACATACTTGTAAGTAACGACGCATAAAATTAATTACAATGTTTAAACGCTTTCGCTTCCTTTTATTATTTTTCTGTACTTTAAGTAGAATAAAAAGAGTATAGTATTTACTAATGAAGTTTTTTACGGAAAGTGAGCCTGAATGCGATATGTTCACTATATAATGTCAATATGTGCAGGCGATTATACGAGCCAACAGCTGGCTCGGCGATATTGGCCAACGATACATCCAATGCCTACAAATACGCTGGGTTCTGTTTTGTCGAATCGATACAAAACCACCACATACTGTCATTTATATTGCTAAGACTGAATTGATTGTTGATTGCAATAGTGAAAGGTTCGATAAAATAAAGACAAAGCTATATTAAGTGTCTGCTATTTTTTCTAAATAAATACCACGTGGTTGATATGTTGTTTTTGTAGCAAAACTCTACTATCATCAGAACAGATCAAATAAATCACAGTATTAGTATATGAAATTAAAAGGAAAATTATCACAGCTAAGTAGGCTTCACAGGTTAAAGCTATAGCCGATAAAAAATCGAAAAAAGAACTACGGAACCCTACACTGCTCGTGGCCCGACACGCACTTGTTGCTTTGACAATATATAGAAAAACGTGTAACAATATATTAAGAATATGCATATGAAAATGATAACTGTACAATAATCAACAATAAAGAATCACGCAAAAGTATTTATTTTCCCCACAGAAACCGCATTGGCTGATATAAGCCATTTTGTTTCGACTTTTTTGTTCCTTCGGAAAACTTATTGAGCTTAATGAAAAGCTTCACGCCTTACAGGATCGTTATACCATTTTTGTAACATGTTGTAGTATAGCAGTTACAAATCTCATGAGTTATACGCCAATATCCCTAACATCTATCTCCAGAACCCGTGCTCTCATTTACATACACTTTGCTGACCCAACATCGATAAAACCCTTTTTATCGCACTAAATGGGATTTCTGAAGTTCAACTAAGCATTCTATCGATCAAATTTAATAAAAATCATATAAGAATTGCGGTTCTATTCGCTTTCGACTTGGATTGCATCGTTGATGGTTCGAGTTCTTAGAAAATTGTATCAACTGTGAAATACTCCAAAATATTAATGCTCTAAAATATTGAAACCAAGTCCTGCTTTTCTCTGATGGGATCAATTTGCGTGTGCCATCCACATGTTCTTTGCCGTTTTGAGTTATATTTTCTGTCAAATCGTTTAGAGATTTTATTTTTCTTTTGGGCCAAGCCATTGTAAGACAATTTATGATGTGATAAAGCAACGGCAGCAAGTGTTTTTTGCGATTTCAGTGATGTTTAAGTACAGTGAAGAGCACGTCGAGCTTGACACATTGAACTTTGTATCGTTCTTAGTTCAATGTTCGTGGCAATATAGGTCGCGCTGCGGATGTCAAGCTTGATGACACCTATAAAACACTTGTATCCAACATTTGCAATGACATAACACTACCTATGTATTTTAGTGTTTCAATACAAAATAAGAGAATACAACCAAGATAGTGTCTATGAAATTCATTAAAGTAACTAGTCAAGTTTATTTAGAAAACAATTAAAACATAGTCTGACGAGTACTTATTTAAGCTATAATAAAATGTTTCGTCATATTACTTATTCAGTTGATATACGAGTAGTATCAAAAGTTGGAGCTCGGGCGGGACAGATTATCCTTTTCTTTATCAACTCAGTGAAAAGGAACTCTTTCCCTGATATTTATCCTCTCTGAGTTTTAGATAAAAATAACACAAATTTCACAAAGCGTATAGTCCTTTTTCTCCAGAACTTTTTGCAACAACGTAAAAGATATGCGAAAGTTGTCAAAATAAAAAAATACTTCTACCTAGGTAGTCTGGTGAATTTTTGTAACTCATTTCCATCCGCGGTCATCTTAGATGTACCTTAATCATTGTACCTTCCTAAGTAAAGTGCCTAGATATGTTAATAAGGTGGTCACTTTGGGCTTCGGCCTTTATCACCGATCAACATGTAGCAATTTTCCAGTTCAGAATAAATCTGTACCCTCGGTGAAAACGAAGCTAAGTCGAGTTGTATCAAAATTGATTTTTTAAATTATTCTTAATATGTGTTTAATGCTCTATCTTTCTGTCTTATCGACGTAGCTGTAGCTCTTCTAGATCCGGAGATATTTTTCGTGTCCCATGATATAATTTGACTATTTTCGTCTACTTGATTTTTGAGCATCGTGTCACATGATATAAATCGACAAGCACATATCAAAATTAGTGTTTTTTGTAAAAACTGTAAGCGTAAAGAAATATAACTCCAATTAAATTATTTATAACATTCAAAGTTAATTCGTATACGATTGTAAGTACTAATACAATTTAAGTTATATTAGACCACGCAACATCGTTTTTAATAACTTGTATGTGTATACTGCTACAATTCTTTTATTACCACTAATAACATAGACATCAATATGAAAATGTTGGAGTATATGAATTCAACTAGAAATGAATTATTTTTCACAAAACCTCTTTTAAACTTTGAAATTGCGTCTAATGATACAACTCACTTATATCAAAAAAGGTTCCAGTTTTTGTCAGGTAAAAATAAAAATAAGTTGTGTAAAGTGACACAAGTTTTCTCATTCTATCCTTTTTTAATACGCGAAAGAGATGACGCATGTTTACGGGGTGAGGGGGCAATCTACGCGGGTTACGCGGGTCCGCGTCACTCCAGTATGCCTACAACCTCGCTGTGGTATGCACGTCGTCGCTTATTTGAAAAAATGCCGCAAAACGCGAGTAACTTATATCACTAAACACAAGACTCTGTCACATTTTTTCCGAATTGTATCATTAGTCACCAGATTCACTTCGTAGTTACTAAACGATTACTGCATGGATAGAAAGCTGCTATTTTAACCAAACTGCGTGGTTATACAGGGTGTAAGGGACAGGTTGGCAAAAACTGAAAGGGCATGATCAGTCAACAAAACTAATTAACTTTTACTAAGAAACATATCACCGGAAATGTAAAAAACATCGACCTCTCCAAACAAACTGTTAAAAGTTATAATTTTGTATCGAGTCGCCGATTTTTTTTTACGCTTCCGGTGTTATGTTTCTAGGTAAAAGTAGTTCAGTTTTGTGGAATAATCACGCCCTTTCAGTTTTTGCCAACCTGTCCCTATGCAGTGTAAAAAAAAATACTTTTTCTTGAAAAAGGGATATTACTAACACGAAGTTAAGGATGTTAATGACATCTACAATCAGTTTGTGATGTTGGAATAGGTAATTGTTGTGATTATATCTAGTAACGTATAAGTATAATAATCGCCCTGTGTTCACTTGTAACTGATATCTTTTAATTGTTGCCACTCGGAGGAACGCTAGCTCCCATTATACAGATTATTCTAGCTTGGGAGTTAGACGTTACATCTAGTATGCTCTATAAGCCTTGTTGTTTATTTTCTTTCTTTAGTGATAAGTTTATATTGTAATTAGGTTTAGCTCAGTAAAGATTTATTTATTTAGTTATTTATTATTTATATTAAAGAGCAGGTCAAGAATGATCCTCGTATAGCAGCAATAGCTAACATAGCCTAGGTTCATGTTCAAGAGACTTTATGAGATCCACACACCCACGAGAGAGGATTGAATATCAAGAAAGGACAATCTGACATGGTACACTGACGGATCAAAAATGAAGTCGGGTACAGGGGCGGGTGTTTATACCAAAGGATATGAACACAGTCAAAGCATGGGTATTCCTCACTTACCCTTAACCCTCACAGAATGCATGTCATATGCAACAGTCTTTCAGACAGAAAAATATGCAATAATTGCATGTGCAAAAGAGAATCTAGACAGAGGCACTACCGGCCAAACTATGACAGCCAAGCGGCACTAAAAGCTCTCGCATCCTACAAGGTAGACTCCAAAATAGTCCTTGATGCCATCTTAACCCTTAATAGGTTAGGTAGGTACAACACAATACGACCGGTTTGAGTCGCAGGACACGTACGAATAGAGGGCAATAACGCGGCTGACAGACTAGCCAGGAAGGGATTAGAAAAACACTTCTGTCAAACTAAACCTTTTATTGAATCATCAAAGAGTACTATCAGAAGCGCACTCAAGGACTATGCTCAGAGAAGGCACTGCACTGAGTGGGCAAACACTGTTGAATTAACTCATTCGAAGAAATTTCTAGGGACCACAAAGGTAGATTTCTTCAAATATCTAAGAAACCTAAACAGTCACCAGACCCATAACATTGTGGGCGCTTTCACTGGCTGCTTCGGCACTAGAGAGCATCTACACAAGATGGGTCTGTCGGATACAACCACCTGCAGGGCATGTGGTGAGGAAAGCGAACGCATGGAGCATCGCTGTGCAAATGTAACACTTTGGCTAACAAGCATATTAAGATTCCGGGTCAGGCTTATCCGACACTAGAAGACTATAGTCTCCTTCCGCTGAAATCTACAGCAAAGCTCAAAACGAACATATTTGAAGACAGTGGAAGATCAGAGGGGCAATAAGGCAGGGGAAGCACAAAAGATCTCATAGGGTCGAAGTGCTCCGAGGTCCATTAAGGAACTCAGCCCCACAAAATAAGGTAAGATAAGAAGACCTATAGATGGTTTTTCAAAAGATAAATTAATTTCTTTGAAAACTGTTCTGAAAACTTTTCTGTAAACTGTTATGCTAACAGGGTTATAATTTTCAGATACAAGTTGTAAAGTTTATCGACAACATGTCAGAACTCAAGTACTTCCGCGATGTTTTTGCTCTACGAGTAGAATAATGAATATCATATGCAGGAAACTTTTTATGTGTTCTCTGACCTGATATAATCTTTCCTCTGATACTCTTCTGTAACTAGCTGCTCGACCTCCTTCACTTTAAATTTTAGTCACACGTCTAAATTTGTGTATTTTTTCATTGACAGGAAGTAAAAACCGGTTCGACTCGCCTAAAGTTTTAGCAAGCAGCCTTTACAAACGCCGTACTCACTTTCAAAGATATTAGTTTGTATTCATTGGAATATTCTCGTTGACGTTAACTCCCAACTTTAGCAGACTGCTGCTTTTTCAAAGATATTAGTCTGTCCAAGTATTTTGCACACTTATCATATGCACCCAAGTGCCAATACTCATTAAAAATGTGTAGTCTAGCATCTTCTGAAACTCTATCCATACAATTTGATCGACTTGGTGTAAGTATACCTAAATATCTACTCTGGACATTTTTTTCTGTCGTGAGGTGTGTTTCTGAGTAGTCTATCTAAACGATTTTCTCTTCAATCCTTCAGTGACTTTCATTTTTTCTTTGGTTGGATTGTTTCTGTATCAGACATTTCAGATTCGGAGCGGCTTTCAGGAAGTATAATTTCCTTATCATGTCTGATACTACTTTAACGCATTGTTTTCTGTGGAACACACTCATCGCTCAAAGTTATCACTGCTGCTAATGCTGCAATCACTAAAATCTAAAATATCCGACAGTGACTCGCTTGGTGCTATGGATTCAGGGAAGTTTTCATCACACAAACAAAAAATAAATTCGCATATCTATACAAAATTGTAAACTTGATTGGACAGTTTGTATGGCAGGTTGATTTTTCATCATTTCCTGAAAGTTTAATTCCCTGAAACGTGGACATTATCGTTGACTGATCATGCCCCTTCAGTATTCGGAAGGCAGACCCTTACATCCCGTATTTGATTATTTTCATTACAGAAAATTTTTTTACAAAGTTTTATCTATATTATCCTAATTTAAGCCACCATTAACAGAAACATCGTTATCTAGTTTACGTTAACCTACTATAAAAAGTAACCTATTTTTATATTATTTATTACTTAACAAATTTGTTACCTAATTCTCTAAAGATCTCCTTTATTGTATCTCAGCTGTATCTGAGAACCAAGACTTGTTTATGTTCTTTTGAAATAAAGAGAGTTTTAATGTTTTAGGGTTTTTATGTTTTCAAGTTTTTATGTTCTTAGTATATTATTTTTTTTAAAACGAGCAGACAGCACACCAAGTAAATAAAGTTAATAAATTATTGCATGCCACAAACACCACCCAAGAAAAGATTTTCCAAAACTCATCCCCCAAGGGGGTGAAATAAGGGGTGGAAGATTTTCAAAATTTTTTACTTAGCTGTAACTTTCATCCCTTATTGCAGAGTTTTTAAAATCAAATGGCAAGAGCTTGAAGAATATGATGTGGTGGATGGGTACGGAACCCTTAAGGTGCGGGTCCGACTCGCTTTGTGTCGGTTACTTTTTTTCTGGAAGTTTCAATTGGTTTGATTCATGAGTGTTAGGAGCTATGGAGATAAATATCAATTTCGTTTCATTCCGTTGACTTGGTATTTTATTTCGATTTCAAGTACATATACAACGTGTTAATGGAATAAGCGAAACCCTCATACACCCCAACTGATTTTTATTAAAATAAATCCATTCCCTTAAAAAAATCATAAAAATATTTTTTTTTTCCAAATATTGTTATTTTAAAGATTCATCGTGGTTCTAGTAGATTTTTAAGCTATCATGGCGCGTTTCCCTTGCATCCGCGCACGCCACGCCGCCGTCCCTCCCCTCTTCACCGCTCATAAATCGCGCGCCGTCCACGCGCATTTCGCGTGTATCCACAGAAATATTTAGAAGCGGCAAAAATTTAAATAATATAATTTATAAAAATTACCCCTATCAAAAACCCGTAAAATTGATTCTACTCTCGATTCTGAACAAAGTATTTTCTCAGTTTCGCTTATTCCGTTAACACGTTTTATATTTATCTGTTGGTGAGAAAAAGGGCAGATACACAGACAGCCAACAAACAGAAGGATTAGGACTCCAGTTTTAGGGTTCCGATATCAAAATGGTAAAGAAAAGGAACCCTTATGGTGCCGTTTTGTCTGTTTGTCACACCTGTATATCTCAGCAACTACTCATGCTATCGACTTGAAAGTTGGAACAGTTTTAGGATATGGTTGTCCAACTTAATTGCACGTGAAAGAATTAAGAAAAAATTAGGATTGTTAATGTAAAGGGGGCCCAAATAGGGGGGGCAAACTTTCAAATCGTCGGTACTAGGTCGAGTGGGGTATCATATGTAAGCGCTTTACTTGTACATTCTAAAATATATTTTTGTATTTTTTTATAACTCTTAGTTTTCAAGTTATGATGAAAAATGTCAAAAAAAATACCGTTCCCCCCCCCCCCCTTATCTCCGAAG
Organism: Athrips mouffetella; assembly: GCA_947532105.1. Taxonomy (NCBI): domain Eukaryota; kingdom Metazoa; phylum Arthropoda; class Insecta; order Lepidoptera; family Gelechiidae; genus Athrips; species Athrips mouffetella. The sequence continues at coordinate 13,440,451 of OX383971.1, forward strand.
TTTGTGTATGGAAAAATCTGAATTATTACAGTCTATAGAAATTTATGGAAATATTACAGCACAAATAAAACGATCTTTCTAAGTTGCACAGTGATTTTGAAATCTGCAAAAAACCTTTACAAACAAATTTAGTCTTGTGGTCCAAAAAGTGGACTTTATTGCTTCCAAAAATACCAAAGTTATATCGGAACCCTCGGCGCCCAAGTACAACTCGCACTTGACCGGTTTTTTTTTATTAACTTCGAGATGCGGTATCCCAAACAAATAAACAAAATAATAAAACTCAAAGATCCCGGAGAAAGATCCTTAGAATAACCAACAACACAACATAGATAGCCCCACCTCAACTCTGACACGCGATGAAGGTAAACCATAGTAATTAAATAGTGCTACGTTTAAAAAAAAACATGTAAAACTGGTTACCCTTTGCTCGCCTAGAAAAGGATCCCAGGCGACGTCTTACTTTACAACGATAAAATCTGACCCCGACTTCATAAAAGTGCATGAAAGCTGGCACCAAATGAATCGTTAAAATCTCATTCACCGCGCCCAAACATCATTTTGTGGAGTCCCTTAAAATGGAGAGACATTAAAGTTACGACTATGTGGACGGAAGGGGCAACCCATTTTGGTCGATAAAAATTGATAAATAATGAATGTCCCATTGTAACCACGCAGTCAAGTGAATTTAATTGAGCCATCTTCTTAAGCTATAACATTGCACAGCCCCTCAGGTGAAATGAAATCTTTTGAAGTCATAATTTCTCAGCCGAGCTGTTTCAAACAATGGGCTAAATTGAGATGAGGTCGATGTAAATTTGGTCTTTTTCTTCTGTATTAAATTTATGTCCCTCTCTGTCTCACACCTCTGAATAATTTATAAATAAAATATTCGATCAAGCTTAAGTTACCTCTTTATGTAAAGCTAATAATTCATTTTTCTCATGACATGTGTTGACACGATCATTTTAAGATTCACAAAATTGCAAACAATACTACATTAAGATGCAAGTGCACCATTTTGGTTATTATTACGCTGGAGGCTCAGAAATTAAAGTGCGAGCCACAGGCGAGGGCGTGATGGAGCCGAGAGTGTAATTACCAAAGCGCACGCGCTTCTTACGACCTTTTTCAATAGTTTTGCGAAACAAAACAAATACATACACCCGATACTCCAGACTTGTGTTTTGTGGTCAAGTACTTTCGACGTTGAGGAGCTACACTAATTACTGTTTTTTATTTGTAGAAGTCAGTACTTTTGAAAATAATTACAATAAACACAACAAATATTTGTTAAAATGGCGCACGTATTATTGTTTCGGCAGACACAGATTATACATGCGCGCGCAGGAGGCAATGACTAAACTGCCAAACAGCCTACTCTTTGAATTATTTAAAATTGAATATTTTGTTTGTGTGTGTTTATTAATATAAATAAGTATTTTAATGTAATTAACCTTCATTTATCATACTAGCGGCCCGCGGCGGCTTCGCGCGGGTGGTAGTCTAAGCGACTTAAAATATTTTTCGCAACTATATTTTTTGTGAAAGTTTAAACAGAATAAGGATCCATTGCAGAAAAATGCTTTTCTGTATACTTTTCATTCACGTCTGACAATGTTTATTTTAGATAAGTTTTGGTTTTAGTCCATCACAGATTGGAAAATAATTAATACTCGTACATATGAAAAATAATAAATAACTACCCCACTCTTAATACACTAAATAGATAATAAAAGTGGAGGGTTAGCTTTCAAACGGTCGGACGACTCTTTTTTACTTTCGAGCGGAGCGAGAAAGGTAAAAAAAGTTTTTCTAATGTCCTCAAAAATGTGTTCTATATCACTTATACATCATAAAAAACAAGTCTCCCAAAAATGTCCGTCCGTCGGTCGGTCGGTCGGTCGGTCGGTCGGTCGGTCCGTCGGTCGGTCTGTCCGTCACGCTTTGGCGCCAGCGGCTAAACGAATGGTCCGATTAACACTAGATTTTGAATTTAGGAGTTTTATGCAAATCCATCGAAAGTTTCTAAGTGGTTTCTTACTGGCTCTCATTTTGAGGGTAGCTGTCATACAACGAAAATGAAAAATTTAAATTCTCTCAACAACGGCTCATAGAATCTTGATGAAACTTTGCACGACCAAGCATCTCCATGTAAGATATCTTGCGCCAGTATCAATTGATCTGTGTAATTTCATATAGGGGGTGTTCCTGTACCACCAAATCGTAAATATGTGATTTACCCAAATTTGGTTCCATTGAGTTTATTAAAATTTTCCAAAATATTAATCCTGGATTGGTTGTCTACCTGACTGGATATTATTTATGATTTTTTTAAATAAAATTTAGTACACAGGGTTGTACCAAAAACTGAAAGGGTTTGCTCAGTAGACTAAACTGAACAATTTGCCATAAGGAACATGTGTTGGGAAATTTAAAAAAATCTAGTATCCATTGATCTGTGAACATTTATATTTTGGGTGTTCCAGTACTACCAAAAGTTAAACATGTGATTTATTCGAAATCGTTTGAGGTTAGTTTGTTTTAATGTTTGACAATTTGAATTCTGAATTGATCTGTATATTTCATTCGAACATTTTTTTGGAAAAACGTAAATAAAAGTTAGTATTTCCATACTATGTGTATGGCAATACAAATTTAAGTTTGCGGTTGATAGTTTTTCCTTGAGTATTGCGAGAAAGTAAGTGCAGTGCTGCTGTACCATTTATTTAATATGTTTTCCAGGATGGTTAGTAAGTGTTTAAAAATGCACAATCCCCCCCCCCGGGCCCGCACCCATATTTTTTGCTTGTATCTTCGGTTACATGCATTTTATCTAGGAATGTGTTTTGCACAGTGTTGTAGAGAATTAAATTCCCTATGATTGTCCGTCAGTTTTGAAGTAAGGATCTTCAAAATTTGAATTTAGACTAACGACTAAAAATTTAGTTTTACGTGTCTCAGCGTTTTTGAAAATTCTACACTATAAGTTGTGAAAAGGGGGATGAAGATAAAAATCCTTCACTTTTAAAGTGAAATTCACTAAATTTATTATTTAGGCATTAGGGTTGTAATTCTGTGGAACGTACATCACTGTTATTGAAATTCCACCCCAAATTCAACTCCTAAAAGAGGGAAATAGGGTGAAAAAGTCTAAAAACCAATATAGGATTCGTTTGTATGGTTTATCGGGTCGCTGATTACAAAAACTAAAATAATTTTGAAATCCAACGTGGTGGACTTGAAATACCATCATCCCCTGGAAATGGGGTACCCCAACCCCAGAGGGTTGAAATGTCAAAAAATCAATATGGGTGTCGTTTGTATGGTTTATCGGGTCGCTGATTATGGTAACCACAACAATTTTGAAATCCAACGTGGTGGACGTGAAACACCATCATTCTCTGGGGATGGGGTTGGGGTGCGATAGGGTTTAAATGTCCGAAAATCAATATGGGTGTCGTTTCTATGTTTATAAATATAAGGATAGGGATGGCGGTAAAGATGGCGTTAGGGATAATGATAGGGGTAGGGGTACGGGTAGGGTTAGGGGCAGGGATAGGGAGAGGGAGGGGGAGGGGGAAGGGAGGGGGAGGGAGAGAGGAAGAGGGAGAGAGGGAGGGAAATGGAGGGGAGGGGGAGAGGGAGGGGTAGGGGGAAATGGAGAGGGAGAGGAACGGGGAGAGGGAGAGACTGCACATTGTCCGAATTTCACGCGGGCGAAGCCGCGGGCACAACTAGTAACGTCATATAGTATAGATATTATTAAGTAGAAAATAAGTGTGCTCTAAGGGCCACCATAGTCTATCGAATTGATATATCGGTATTCGGCATTTTTCCTAGCCGGACAATCTATGTCACCAGTTTTATGAATACCTACACTGTTTTTTGTAGCGCATGCATGTTGCACATTTGGACGCTTCAGTTTTCTTTGTGCAATCAGCAATCTGGTGACCCAGTTCGCCGCAGTGGCCGCATGTTGGTTTTGATTCTTTGCACGTCTTGGCAGCGTGACCATATTGATGGCAATTGTAACATCTTGTTACTAAGGTGAAATCTTTTATAGGGCAAGAAGACCAGTTACTGAATATTCTGTTTTGTTAGATGAAACATGTATTTTTTTATTTTTAACGGAGTTTAATTCAGAATTTTTTATATCTCTTTCTTTTAAAATAAAAGACTTCTAGACAAACATACGAAAAAAACTTCATTTACATGTTTACCCCCTTGAAGGATGATTTTCAAGAAACGCTTTAACACGTGTTTCTTTATTTTTAACCAAAAGCTAAAATTCAAATTTGAGTGAATCTTACTTAAGAAACAAAGGACTTTCATACAAATCATTTTCCGTCATTTCACACCCTTAGGGGATGAGTTTTAAAAAAAATCTTTCTTAGTGGCAATTTCCATAATATGAACAATATACCCTCCAAATTTCGTGTTTTTATCTTCAGAAACAAAGGACTTTCATACGAATCATTTTTCTCCATTTCATCCCCTTAGGGGATGAATTTACCTAAATGCTGAAATATGTACTTCTTTATTCATTACGGAGAGCTCAAATCCAAATTTTTATATTTCTACTTTTCAAAATGAAAGACTTATAGACCAACATACGAAAAATAATTTTCACCCCCTTGAAAGATGATTTTCAAGAAACGCTTAAACATGTGTTTCTTTATTTTTTAATAAATTAAATTTTGTGATAATCCTACTTAAGAAACAAAGGACTTTCATACAAATAATTTTCCGTCATTTCGCCCCTTTAGGGGGGGATGAATTTCAAAAAATCCTTTCTTAGTGGCAACCTCCATAACATGAAAATATACCCACCAAATTTCGTGTTTCTATCTTCAGTAGTTTTGGCTGTGCGTTGATACGTCAGTCAATCAATCAGGATTTACCTCTTTATTATATTAGATAGATAGATAGATAGATAAATTCTTTAGTATGATTATCGAACACAGATTATTTATTCAGTACCTGGGCGACCGAGCTTCGCTCTATAATAGCCACCTCAACATTAAAACATCATCGGGCGAGCAAGCTATGCTACCCGCCAACAGATGGCGAAATAGGTTTTTTTGTTCAAAAAAGAAGCGACAATAAAAACCCAGTGGCGTTTCTTACGCTGTGTTTGGTGTATGGGAGTAATTGGGAGGTTGACCAGCTTCGAGTAGAGCTCTGTCACCGTGCATGGGTGTTACACAGGTCAAACTTCGGCCAGAACGCCCTTTAGCCAAACTCTACTCTGCGTCCTGCGTCAGTAGGAAGGGAGGGGTTAAATACCAAACTGCCTGTGCTAGAAAAAAAAAATTTGGACTACTAGGCTAAGTTTGGTGTCGTTATCAGATAAATCGACAATGGCGAATTCATCTGCGATACCAATTTTGTAGGGTTCCATAAAAAATACTCAATAATTAAGTGTCGGTGACATATGAACTCTGTATAAAAACAAATACTCAATGCAAGTCAGTCGTTTTCATGTAGATGATATAAACATAAACATCAAAGACATACAATAATACCTCTATACCTACTAAAATATATTTTTTAATTTTTCGCGGAATTTATTGGTGATCTTTATTTTCTTCTGATCTACATGAAAAAGACTGACTTGCAGTGAGTATTTTTTTATACAGAGTTCATAAATTATCGACACCTAATTAATTGAGTATATATTGACAATTTTTAGGGTTCCGTACCTCAAAAGAAAAATCGGAACCCTTATAGGATCACTTTGTTGTCCGTCTGTCTGTCTGTCTGTCTGTCTGTCAAGACCCTTTATCTCACGAACGGGTAAAGGTATCAGGTTGAAATTAATAATATATATTAGGATCCACGAACCACACAAGATCTGAAAATTTCAATTTTTTAAAACGACGCAATCAAAAGATATGGCATTTTATGTCCTCATCTCCATACATTTATGCAAAAATGCAAAACCTACAGGGTACTTCCCGTTGACCTAAAATTATGAAATTCGGCAAGAAGCTAGGTCTCACAGTACAAATAATGAGAAAAGTCTGAAATCATTAAATATTACAACTTTTCTCACAACTAATGGTAACCAATTGTGGTGAGCTCCCGTTTCAAGAACATTCATATAAGAGAGGGGTCAAGTTGGATGGTCGCTGAGGCGATTTTTGTTTTAGTTCTATTTTAAAAACGGGAACACATGCAAACTTGAAAATTGGTATGTTTATAGTGCATAAGCTATAAAATAACAACAAATTATAAAATATAGTCAAGCGCGTGTCTGACTAAAAAAATCTAGCACATTAACTTTCTGAAATTTCAACTAATACAATTATGATTATGTGGTGGTACGGAACCCTCTTTGAGCGAGTCCGACTCGCACTTGGCCGGTTTTTTTTATGGAACCCCACAAAATTTGTATCAGAGATGAATTTGTCACTTTCGATTTTTCTGATAATGACACCAAACTAGGTCTAGTAGTCCAAATATATCCCCTAGATTCTGTTTTTCGAAGTTTGGTACTTAACCCCTCCCTCCCCTCCAACTGACGCATTGTAGAGTTTGGCTAACGGGCGTTCCGGGTGAGGTCTGATTTTATTCACTGCGTATGAGTCTGTTTCACAATTTATTAATAGCGGGCCCTATTGTAACTTGTTATTTAGAGTAATACCAAGGAACATAAGACTCAATGTTTAATTTTTTACTAATAGGTTCGTTGCAACTAGCGTTATATTACGCAAAACTAATTTAACACACTTAGTTTTCTCCGCGTTAAGTAGCAGATTATTTACTGTAATCTACTCAACTAAATCAGAAAGCACTATTTAAGTCGTCAAAATTTTATTCTTGTCTTTTGACTTTGGAAAGTAAATAAAAGACGTATCATCGTCAAATAGCGCTGTCTCATTGGACTAGAGGGACTACTATAGTAAGGGTGATGAAGGACAAATTTCTATATGATTTGCTCATGTCTGCCTCTTTGACTGATGATAAGGAGCATTCTCTAAAAGATACAAAAAATAATGGCGGACATCCACACCCCTGCGTTTTTGAGGAATTAAGTTTTAACTATTTTGAAATTTGACAATGAAACGTACACCAGGCAGACTATGACTATCTGATTAAATACAATGTATAAAACCCCAGAAAAATGGTCTGCCACCATAATAGCCCTGTGTCGTAAAGTTACAGCGCTTCAAAATGCAAAAATTCACTACTTCGTCCCGTGATAATGCAGAGCCCTGCATGTCTGCCTCTTCGATTTTCTACATCTTCAGAAGTATTTTAAACAGGAGCCACAAAGGCAGACAAAAAAACATTATTTAGTATCTTATTTTAATTTTTTTTGCTTTAACTCAAAAACGCAGCGACGCACAGAAAAACTTGTAAGGACCAAATCGATTCGTATCATCCCTATTAATATGAATCATGAGCAAATAATATACCCAAATTGCAGCCAGCACCCTAACTACTAGGTTTGCGTGGAAGCGGAGCTTTTTAAATCAAAGGATAAAAGCTTATACTAAGTATATTATATGATGGACAGGTAGTGTGCGAGTCCGACACACACTTGGCTGGTTGAAAAAAATGCCCATCGATAAATGAACAATAAAATTTAGACAACCGAATAAAATTAAGCTTTTATGAGTTTTTTCTTTGAAATATTCTAATTCCATCATTTGAAGTGCCATCTAAATACTTTTTTACAATGAAGTACATATTTGAAATTGCTATTAATTTTACCATCATCGCTCCATTTTCTAAAATCAGCCAGCACGTTATCATATAAAATTAAAGGTAAGATTTCTTTTATAGTCAGATTCACGAGTCCAGGTGGAGCGGCCCTTTGCTACGATAAGCCGATTTTACAGTCGCCATTGTCGTGAACGGCCGCCTTTATCTTTTATTGTCAATTGACTTCAGTATAGCAATATGCTTCAGTACTTAGGACTTAAGACGCCTTACCAGAAATATAAAGTTGTAACTAATGCACAAAGCACTAAAAACCAAAACACATTTTTTTTAACGCAGTCAGTTGTATTTGGCTAGTAGTGTAGGTAACAAAGCCGTTGACATCAACATAATTCTCTCAAGCAGATTTTATTAGACAGGATGATTAAGTATCATAAATTAAATGTAAATTCAAAAAACCCAAAAAAAAAATTACAAAATTTTTTTTTTCATACATTTTTTGTAATTTTTGTATGGAAAAATTAAAAGTACTCATTTTTTTAGATTTTTTATAGAAGGTTTGTCTCATAAAGTGTAATACCCCAGCAAAGTTTCATCAACTAAGGATTTAATGCGGGGGTCTTCATACAACGATCCGCTTCGTTACCTAGACTATAGTCGCTACACAGACAAGCAGACGCGGGCACATGCGGACAATAACGTTTTCAACTCACTAGCTCGGAAAAATTTGCGTAATCGATAGAAATCTGCGTGCAAAAGTACTTTTTCATCCCATCTATTCGAAAATCGCTGATCGGTTCGTCAATAAAGGCGAACAAAATAGCTGTTTTCTCCAAGAGACTTTCGTAGCGGGTAAAAATAGGATTTAAAATTCGAACATGAATTTAGGTCCACCATAGAGACCATTTCAGAACAAAGACCTCAATTTCTTTGGGGACCATTCAATATTTTAGGTCAATCATAGAGGTCGAAAGTAAAAATGGGATTTAAAATTCAAACATGAATTTTGGTCCACCATAGGGACCATTAAATATTTTAGGTCAACCATAGAGGTCGAACAAAAATATTGTATGAAAAATGATACTGGCCGGTTGTATTTTTAGTATTATTATGAATATAAAAAAAAAGAAATACGCTCGAAATGTAAACAAGACTACCAACCAAAGAGGTTCTGTTCCTAATTGATACAAAAATGTCAATAACATTTTCAGTTGTTACAAATAATACTTAATATGATTTTTACTTTTGTTTCATCAAGTAATAATATTGTAATGGTATTTTATATTAAAAAATAATGGTTAACATGTATCTCAATGAGCCTCTTACTCTTTTCTCATAGAGGGAGATGAAAAGTACAGTGTATTACGCGGCTGCAAAAATATTTTTACCTTGGGCGACCTATTGAATCCCTCGCTACATTCAAGAATTCTTCATTTCGGTCAGGATTCAAAATAGCACCCTCGCCTTAAAAATATTATTTTACAGCCTTGTGATACAATCTACTATTTGATCGCTAATGTGAACAGTTTTTGAAATTCGAATGGGCTGATGAACTATATCAAACGAGCAATGTACGGTTTCATGTGTAATGGTTTTGTTTCTGCGGCAGCTACCACGTAGAAACAAAACCAGTATAAGCTGAACGAGCGATACGTTACGTACGCCCGAAACCAGAGACCCGCTCAAGGTCAAAGGGTTTCTACCGACGTGCGGCCGTGTCTACCAACAAACTACCAGGCAGTTTTGCAGACGCATAAAATTTGTAAAAGGGCTGTTTGATCTCTGAATAAAAAAATATTTTCAACACATTTGGTCAACAACTCTTTTTGCACTGAATTAAGGTCCATAATCCAGCTTATTAAACACGCTTGTTTTTTTTCATTACATTACCGCAATAGTGTTTTATTTTTGTTTTTTTTTTTTATCTCGGCCAGAAGCAAGGAGGTGTTATGTTTATTAATTATTACGTTGGTAAAATTTTCTAGAAATTAAGCTGACTTCGAGAAAATATCATAAATGAATGTTCATTCTATGAAATTATTTAAATTTATTAACTAATTAACAATAAATTTGTCATTTACGTAAAATATTAAATTTTTGATAATTTATTTCAAAGTTAATGATAGGCTCAAAGACTTCGGACCTCCTTGCGATAGGCTATTTGGTAGTTTAGTCTATGCTTCTCAAATACGCGTATAATCTGTGCCTGCTGAAAAAGAAATAATGCGCGCCATTTTGCAAATATTTGTAGTGTTTATTATTGTTATTATTTCTAAAAGTGTCGACTTCTACAAATAAAAAACTGTTCACGAACTGTCTAAAATACTCATACAATTTTAAAAGTTGTAAAAATTAAAGGAAAGCTCCACATATGCAGCCGATAAAATGTTCCGGTGGACGTGCGGTGGACACAAAGTTTGATATTTTTACTCGTAAATGTGTTGAAAAACGTCGTAAGATGCACGTGCGCATTGCCATTATACTCTCGGCTCCATTACGCCCTCGCCTGCGGCTTGGGCTGCAATTTCTGAGCCTCGAGTGTAATGAGCAAAACAGCGCACTAGCATCTTAATGTACTATTATTATTTTATTTATCTCTATGCAGTAAATTCCAAATTCATCGATCGGCTTTTGTTTTTTTCCACTTATCGGTCACTATACTGGATAGCTCATGTTCTGTCTGTTCAGCAGCAATGATGAATTTACCACTTGCAGAGTAAGTGCAGCTGTTTTTCTTCCATATAGCATTTTCTTTGCGGTAATGATGTGAAAAATTGTGTGTTTCGCTAGGCAGCAAATTTATTTCACGTTTTATGCCTAGAAACCCTCCAATAAGTTGAATCCTAGAATCTTTCGCTTGCTCGGGTTTTCATACAAGGCACTCGCGCCAAGTAACAACTTACCAAACTTGCGAAATAAATAACTATTTTCTACATAAATTTAAAACATCTGACAAAATGGCTGCCAGATTTTGTGTAGGAAAACGTGTTTTTTTGAGTGTGCTCACGTCCGTCTTTCATGTCCCCCATGTGTGCAGCCCCTTACGGGCTCAGCAGACGAGAGCCGGACAGACACGGTCAGTCACGGACTTTGTCCGCCAGTGTGGCCGGTATTGTGAAAATTATAGTTTTTATCAGAATAAAGTTCAAACTAATCATTTTTCAAAATTGTTTTGCGTTTTAAACTAAATAACAATCAGTCTGAACAACCTTTTCGACTAAATAACTCTTTGAACTGAATTTACGAATTCAAGCTGTTTTTTCAAAATCTTTGGTTTGGAAGGCTCCAAATTAATTTTTTTGGAAAATACGCGCATAGAAGCGAAGAGTTTTTCTCATGTCAATGACTATACCCGCCACACTGGCAGACTGTCATGAGGTCTTGACATTAAGTCTGCTGTGCCTCTTAAAGTTTACTCCATTTCGTCAGCACTTTAAAGTACCCCACAACTGTCGTCTTTACATCTATACAGCTCATCGAGTCGAGTCTGAATCAAATTGCATTGTACGTAGATAGGTACGCATCAATTCTTCCTACATTTTATAGATATATACAGGGTGTAAGGAACGATGTACCGAAAACTGAAAGAGCGTATTCAGTCAACGAAAGTGGACAACTTTCCCAAAGAAACATTTCCGGGAGATGAAAAAAAAATCTTGACCTGAAATTGCTGATTCTGGTCGAACATTTTGTATGGAGGTCAAAAATTTTTTTCGTTTCCCAAAAATTGTTTTTTCGGAAAGTTGTTCAGTTTCGTTGACCGAGCACGCCCTTTCAGTTTTCGGTACAACGTCCCTTACACCCTGTATAACTAGATAGATATATCTAAGTATTTCATTCACTTTGAAGGCAGAATGAACTGTACTGTAGTAACTTTGGTCGCCACATAGAGCACTCGAGACCTAACTCTAAATGAGTCCGTAACTTTGAAGCGGTCTGAATTCAAGCTCTAATTAATTTATGACAGAGTAGCCGCTAGAAAAGGCACAGCCTAAAGCTAAAGCTAGCTAGCTAGCAAGTTAGCTCTTAGCAAATAAATCAATTTTATATTTTAATTCGTTCTTGATAGCAAAATGTACGTATGTAGGTACTCATGATACTGAACAACTTTCTCGAAGGAACATAGGTCGAAATACGAAAATCAAGTTTTAACCTCCCGTAGAAACTGCATCAGCTGATAGCGCATTTTGTACGGGAGGTCAAATTTGGTTTTTCGTATTTCGACCTATGTTCCTTGGGAAAAGTTGTTCAGTATCATGAGTACATGCATGTCTTTTGCTATCAAGAACTAATTAAAAGTCACAGGCTGTCCCAAAAATCAACGTCAAGCCGCAAAGGGACGATCATCATCAGAATTTTTTTTAAATCCATACCTTGTACTTTAAAAATTAACAGCGTTTAAAAATAACGAGAAAATCTTAATACTGTAACCATTTTACGGTTACTGTCGCTCATGTTCTTTATTATTGTCATTTAAATTATGTTTCCATAATCCTGAATAACATTATCTGTAAAAATAATAACAGTCAAAAATAATAACACAACTGCCCCAAATTTTCGAGTAATAACACTTTAATGCCGAACATGACTTCATCATTTTAAAAATTTCTCGACTTTGACAGGGCCTCCTTCGAAAAAAATGTACCAGAGCACTTTGGCAAACGACATAAAAAGTAAGCGCCGTCAATCAGGATTCCAAAATGTTACAACACTTACTGGTTTAATACTAAAAAAAAAACAGAAAAGAATAAAAACCTGAAGGAATCCGATTTAACGTGAATCCATTTTACTTAGTTAAAACGTGTCTGGCCTCTACAATCTTGTTGTAGTTCTCTAATTTTACAGCAGATTGATGAGAGAGATG